>JACCPG010009998.1:0-93467 GCA_016069955.1 Drepana arcuata | reverse complement strand
TACTTCAGTTCGGAAAAACTCATTGGTACAGTCGCGATTCGAAATTTCAATCTTTGTGTTGCAGGTAACTACTCGGCCCCCACGGCTTTTTTTTAGTTACCTACATTTATTTAAAAAGTATGTCAAATAATTATTATAAATTCTTTGGAAATTTTATAAGATAAGGTATTTGATCACTGAAGTAATTGTGTAGCTGATTTATTAAAAACTATTATTCTACATAATTATATAACAACCTTTGTGCAGATTTTATATTATAGGTTCAAACATTAAAAAAATGGGACGATTTCAAATGTTTTTTTCCTTTATAATAAACCTGCAATCAGCCTCTTGAGGCTATAATCAGGTTGGTTGAAGTAGTATGGGTATTTAGAGAATTGGAGCCACTGCCCCAACTCTCAGATTAGATTATTTAACTAGACCTTTTATTTGCACCCAAAGTACCAGTAATACGACCAGCCGCAAACAGCAGCAACTATTTATAAGTGTAATGCGAATGCCAGCCATAGCCTTCCTCAACCATTATTAAAGGAAGCGACGCGTCACGCAGACGCCGCCGCAACATTATTGAGTATACATATTAAGCCAACATTATTTCTAATCTATTTTTTGATATCCTATACTTTACAAAAGGTATTTAGGACTACTTTTGAAATTTATGAGATAAAAATGGTAACTAGGTTAGTGTACAACAAGAAATATGTAAATATGTAAAACGAATGGTTCTTCACTGCTTCATAAAATTAATTTTCTCATGTCCATTAAAAATTTTAATTATTCCTCACGCCTTCCCTTATGGGTTCCCGAACGGGTTGGCAGAGGTGTATAGGTAGTATTCACACACCCACTCTCCGCCGGAGATATATTTTAGGTCGATATTTCAAGTCGATAGAGTTAGGTATTTGATATAAAATATATATATATATATATCCTCACGCCTTCCTACAAGGGTCCCCGAAGGGGTAGGCAGAGGTGTATAGGTAATACCCACACACCCACTTTCCGCCAGAGGTATATTAGGTGCCAACGTGACAGATGGCGAGTCCATCGCCGTTACTCAAGCACGACTATACATACGCCTTGAATTTCTTCTCAGACGTATGCAGGTTTCCTCTCGATGTTTTCCTTCACCGTAAAGCTCGTGGTGTGACTAATCACTGTACTTAAGTTCAGAAAAACTCATTGGTACAGTCGGGATTCGAACTTGCGACCTTTGCGTCGCAGGCAACTGCTCGAAACACTCGGCCAACACGGCTCTAATTTAATATATTTTTAATTTATAATTTAATATATAATTTAAAATAATTTATAATTTAATATATTTTTATTTTATAATTTAATTTAATTTATAAAAAATAGTCACCTTTCTAAATTATTCGAATTGGTTTATAAATCTTAAACAGAAGCGTTCTTTTCCATATCGTATCTTTTGAAGAGTATGGAATGATGTGAGTGATAAAAAAATCTAATGTAATTTTAGGAAATGCCCAGGCATGTGACGTTTTCTTATCGGTATCGTTAGTAACTTAAACGCGTGATTTTGCGGGGAGTAAGACGTGTCTGTCTTATAATTGTGTGGATTATCGCAAATCTGTTCCATTGCCACGCGCAATGTCGCTTCCACGTTTACCTATCGATTGCTTCGTCGTCTCTCTAGGTTTGTATGTGCCCAAATTATGATTTTTGTCGTGCTTTCAGTAACCCTTGCAGTTGCTGTTGCTGAGTTCCCAGATACCTTGTAGATTCTTGTAAGCACAACATTTATAAACCTTCTCTCTCATATAAATGCTGAAAACAAGGCATACATTAAGGACATTCATTTAATTTATAGGTAGTTCTTTTGTATAGTTTATATTTAATTTGGTACTTGTAATTCTTAGTTACAGATTCATTAAGAAACTACATACAGTTGTAAATAAAAGTTTAGAAATCTTTTTTGTACAGCCGGGATTCGAATATGCAATCATTTTGCTGTAGGACTCTCGGCTACAACGGCTCTATGATATGATATGCACATAAAACCAAATACAAATTGTAACTTATTTTATCATTAAAATAAACAAATGAAAACTATGTAGCCATTATTTTTAATAATGGCTACATAGTGTTCACTATTTAAACAGATATATATCTAGATATAATATCTGGTTTAAATAGTATTACAGCGTTATGTTATTATATCAAATTAGCCGTTGTTTGGGTTTCACCCCAATTTCTGAATATCTTCAGGTCATCCCGCAAGGGTCCCCAAAGGTGTAGGCAAAGGTGTTTATAGAAGAAGAAATATTTAAGGTGCCAATATAGCATATAGATGGTGAGTCCATCGCCGTTTCTAAAGCTATGAATACAATTTTGAATTTTGAACTTTAGCCATGTATTCTTCTTCAATTCCGAAACATGCAGCTTCAATGGTCAATAAGGGCTAAATCGTTTCAGTATAGTTAATGTATTGGGCTTGTAGGCAAATACAAACCCATCTTGTAGTATTTCACTAACCGCGATAAACCTCTGGTAGATTCTGCAGGTATACCAGGCAGTAAAGATATAATGAGAGTTAAAACATCAAGCGCTGCGGGCATTAACGTTTTAATAAATGTGTAAAGTCATGTGGTTTTCTTTGATTTATTAGATGTATTAGTTGAATAAGCAATGTTGAAAAGTCTAATTAGTGTATAAACGGCCTCGGGCAACTTGCAATCGTGTGTAAGAACCTTCAAAAGCAAAGGTATATAGGCTATGCATCCCTAGCTAGGCGAGGATGCTGTAAAGTGAAGGAGTCGTGATATGGTGAGCGGATGCGGGGCGGGGTTGACAGCGAGGGGCGCGTGCGGGGTTGCGGAAGGGTGCGCGGGGGGCAGCTCGGCGCGCAGGGCGGGCGGGCGGCACGTAACAAGTAAAGCGGGCCTGGGAGCAACAGTCTGCCGCAGCCCGGCCACGCGGCCTCACACATCACAACAAGTGTCGCGCCTCGGTTCGGACCGCGCTACCCGCGTAAGTAAAGCCTAGCAGACATGTAAGCTAGCTTGTAGACTTCAGGAGATGCTCCGGACACCGCCAGCGCAACTAGCTCGACGTTGGGCGCGCTCCGCCGCCCGACGCCGCTCGGCGCACTAGTAGACGCTCTTCCACACTTCTATAGATCTCTATTACGATATAACTGTACCTGTTGAATGCATGACTAGCATGAACCCTCGATAGCTTAGCCGCCTATTCATATTATGTAAGCGGAGGTTCTAAATGTTGCAGTAACGAATTTTCTTTTTCTAGCTGTCGATTATTGCGTGACGACTGCTAATTTAGATACCAAATATACGGTGTATTGGTGTTCCTTTGTTACGGTGATTCCAGCATGAACATTTTTGCCAATTAATATGCCAATTGCCTCTGAAAGAATCATCTACCATAGGCTATATTTATAACTGAAGCTTAAGTTATTACAAATTATAATTACGGTTCCAATGTAACTACTGTGAATGATTAACTTAAACGCGATAGTATTAAATATGTAGTTCATTTAATAAGCGAACTTGACACTAACTGAGCGAGTTTTAGATTTATAAAGTAGTAGTGAGTTTTTTTTACTCTTGAGTTTAGACTCCCAAGGTTACCTACTTGATCATACTGTTTATTGATATTAAAATATTTAAAATACGTTTGAAACTGTGTTAAAACCACTTAGTATGAAAGCGTTTCATACTCAGCTGCCTTAAAGTTAAATTCATCGTGCCAACAATAAGTATAATTTATAAACATGTAGAATTGTAGACAAAAGCAGACTTAAGAGAAATTAAATTACTACATTAATTAATACAGTGGCATACATATATTTTCATAGCTTCATAAACAACCTAGAGGATAAGGTTATACCAAAAGAATTGAATGAAATGAAAATACATATTGGTGAAAAGAGAGGTTTTTCAAGTAAGAGATAATATAACAATGAATCTTAACACACACATTTCGTATAATTGGAATGACTTAACGACCTTTTGATGTAAAACTCTATTGACTGACACAAAGAGAGGATTTGATTTAAGGGAAGAGGACGCGTCGTGACGTAATGGTTATTAGACGTAGAATAGTAACATACTCGTGCCTGAGAATAATATATGCTAAACTAGCACCTACGTCTTAATCAAGTGTATATATTAAATCAAACATAAACATGACTCAATCCACGGATACTGCGCGCTCGCTTCCGTAAGAAAGACCCTTGTGTAGGGTACACGTGATCGGAAGCTCTTGTTCAACATTTTAATTGCTTACCTGGTACAGTAAGTACCTCTACAAAAGAATGAGCTCCAGCTGCGGTTTTCCAGTTTTTCTGAAAAGATTCCTGCACGGTCGGCAGCGCGCGAGCAATACCCCTGGTGTTGTAAGCGTCAATAGGCGGCGGTAACCGCTTACCATCAGACCGACCGCAAGCTTGCACCACTCTTGTTATAAAAAAAATAAAAAAATACAGCCAAAATGGTAATTGTAGTTTTGTGTTCCTCCTGTGAGTAGGGTTTCTAAAGAAAGCTTGTGCTGTAGGGGCCCAACTCTAATTATTTTGCAGCATTGCGTGAATACCCCTAGTATTGAAGAGCTCATAGACTAATCCAATGTTAATAAGGGCTTGTGTTACCGCGCATATCAATAGATCAACAAAGGCAAGCAACTTTGGTCGTAGTTTAATCAGTGACCGCGACTCAGTAGTCGCCCTTCATGCCACGAACAGAAAACAAAGTTGATAGACTTAATTGTCAATTCAAACATTATCCCAACAGTTTTAGATCTATCAAGCTCAGGGTATTTTGATAGTTGGTTTAACTTGGGAATCCACTTGCCTCTCATAAGCTTCTAAAGAAATCAAACGGCAGCCTAACGTTTAAAATCTGGAAACCTATCTTAGCTTAGATGTTTGTGATATTTTATTTGCGATAAAGGCAGTGCATAAATAATTAATATTCATATATGCGTTCAAATACTGCTCAAGATTCTTACAAATAGATTAAAGATTAATGCATCGGTTCGCCAGCATTCCCGTTGTTTATGTGGGTGTACTAATAAAGCCTTGCCAGCTCGTGACTGCTCTAAAATAATGTGACTTCAACCGACTCTGTACTGTATTTTAGCAAGATCGTTGTGTAACATGATACTGGCGTTAGGACGTACTTTCAGCACAGAGTCAGGATATCCTGCACGTTTAGTTTAAATGCAGTTCCAGCAGTTTTTAAAATGTATGCAATTCATAATTTAAAGGTAATTATTTATCACTACATTTCATATTTTAGTTTATAAATTGTGAAAGCGTTGAACCTCATCTACCACATATCTTTCGTTCTTGTTGTTTCAATCAAATGTTTGTAGGTTAGCCTAATATTTTCCATAAACATTACTTTTAACATAATATTATGATAGCAGATAATATTATGACGTCACTGCGTATCAGATAATCATTTTGTAGGTCAGTGTCCTATTTGACTTACAATATTAATAAAACTTACAAAATAATATATCATATCAAATAAACTTTATTTACAATAACAACAATTAATGATATTTACAAAGAACAGTTTAAACTAACTACTTACAGATAAAATATTTGTCCCAAATCGGTATCCCGAGGCAACGTGCCAAGAAGACTAGCAGCATTGCCACGCTGGATAGCAATGCTGATTCTCTGAGCGAGATATGTTCCAGCCCGCCTGTCACGAGAGGTCTCGACTAGACGGAAACTAAACTAATTCGAGAACCGTTGTGTTGCTATACACATGTTTCTAAAAATGTTTAAACTATTTGCTTCGTTTATAGGTAGTTAGTAGTCAGTCTGCACAACCGGCAGTCAGCAGTAGTGGCTATTTAGTAGACTCTTTCTCGACTGCAACGACATGAATGCAAGTGAAATTATCTCGTGGCGCACATAATAGCACTATTGTTAAAAAGGTTGATATGTATAGCCTCACTCCAAGACTCTATGCTTCATCATAGCCAATTATCCAAACAAAAAACTTTTTCGCGACAGGCGAAAATGTCTGTTTTTTAAGATTGATAATTGGAGAAAGTTATATTCCTCGAAGATACTTTCAGATTTATATAAAGATCCATACACATGCTTGACTAATAGAATATTTTTTGACTGCTCTATATGTATACTCGTACATATCTTTATTGGCAATAATTAGCTGATTGATTTAGACATCAAGCTAAGCAAATAGTTTTACTGATAACACTTCAATATTCATTAACATTACCATATTAATATTTTTAGACCTTGCATTTGAATTTAGTTAAAAGTGAACAGACTTATTTTATTTTCAAGGCGCTTCCTGAAATTGTCACCAAAGGCTGTGGCGAGACTCTTAATAACGGCCTTGTTTACCGAAGATTTACCTATATTTATAGGCAGACAGGTTTTCAAACCATATTATCTACCTTTTGAATCAATTAATATATCAAAGAGCTATGTTTACCTTAGCTTACCTTAGGTCACGGATTATTACTGTCACCTCTTCTCCTTTTGCGATTGCTTATCGAACGCAAACAGAATAAAATTGTATGTAAAGGAATTAGTAAAGTTAATTATCATTGATGTAAATGGAGCGCTAATTTAAAAGTTATTGGTTCCTTCCAGTTTTCTTTGAGGCTATAGCTTGTGAAGCATATTGCTAATGGCCACCCGGGCTGTCAGTGGAAAGATAAATTTGAACGACAAGCGATCAGTGGAGACAATAAAATGGGCTTATTGTTATAAACGGCTGTAGACACCTGAATTGGGTATAAGTGCCCTTTCCTGCAGGTCACGCGTTACTCATCTGATTAATGAACTTGTTATTTCAAATTCAAATACCCACCAACCGACCCAACAACTGGAGCTATTAAATATTTGCTCTAATAAGATTCGCTCCAATGCAATTTAAGAATTCCTTTTGCGTATTATTTTAAACGGCATACGCGTATTTTCATTATTTTTTTCTTATAACTTAACAATATTATTAATAAATGAACTTTTATCAAATTTTCAATGATTAACAATATTTTTTCATATTATATTCTTACTAACTGCTAGAATCGGTTCAGCCGCTATGCCGTGAAAGAGCATCATTTTGAATCATCATCATCTTGAATATTTCAGGATAAAAAAAAAAAAAGTGTTCTATGTCCTATTCCTAATCGGTTCAGCCGTTTTACCGTGAAAGAACCGCAAACATCCAAACTTACAAACTTTCTCATTTATAATATTAGTAAGATTACTATAAAATTTGGTCATAAAGAAAATTAACGTTTTCAAATGTAATAAGGGGTAGTAAATAGCTACCTACATATTCAGCTATTAGCGCTCAGATAATAACACAGCGCTCATGCATTACCTTGCATGGTTACAGTTTCTAATAGACATTGAACGGGTGGTTAGTAATTAACGCCTACATACATATTTTATATTACATACAGGGTGGCTCAGAAAGTGGGACAGTTGCTCAAATATATGATAGGGAAAATTAAAGGAAACCAATAAAAATAAATTAATTCCAAGTTGACAATATTTTGACCTTATTTTCGCATGGAATTCTGCCGTAAAGTTATACATGTACAATCTAACTACGTATTTATATTATTGAAGGTTTATAAAAAACCTAAAGCCAATTTACGTAGTAAATATTACGCCAATTATTTATATTTTGTTACCTTTGCAGCTATTCATTTATTTCATCGTCATGAGGATATGTTTACAGCACCCTACAAATTCTAGTAGATAACTGTTCTATTTTTTCAGACATCTTGTATATCACTAGGTATTACCAGCATTAACACAAATATTGCAAGTTCGACTGAAATGAGTTTTTCTGATGTTAAGTACAGTGTTTAGTCACACCACGAGCTTTACGGTGAAAGATATACATCGAGAGAAATATATATATATCAAAATATATCATTCAATGTAAGGGAACACTTATTGAACGTCTCACGATACATGCGTACTTATTACGTGGAGTCTTTCATTGGGGTGGGCAGAGAGAGTAGAGCGCCATTTCTCCCTAGACTTACAGTCGTCATATATTTAATATTAGTTGATAAGTTACTGTTACCACCCTTAAAACCAGTTCATGTGATATAATAATATCTGTTTAAAATCTATCGGTCTGTCGGTGCTGTTGTTCATACAAGATTATAAACATATCACGACACATACAAGATTGTCTATCAACCACTGAGTAAGCGGTATAGATTTCACCATCATGGAAAATGTTGATATACGGGTAATGAGGAACACAAGGAAACCTGCCAAAAGGGTCTCTTATCTGCCCGCTCCTCTCAGGATGATATAATTATGCTAAGTCATCGATATCTTTCGACTATCGCCGGTCACTTGGAAAATTTCACACACTATGCAATAGTTCGGGGAATAGGTTTCCATTTTTAGCTTGCCTGGGAAGAGCGCCGAGAGCGTCCATGAATAAATTGATACAAAGTTTAGTTATTTGAACCTACAACGTGGAGATAAATTTTTGATGGAAATATATAAGTCCAATTTTATATCGAGTGAGTCAATCAAATAATTACGTTGTTCGAAAACGAAACCTGCGATACTGATTCGACATTATGTAATTAAATCAATTATACGTTATGTTATCTCTGAATTAACTGACTAAACCTTAACCTTAAACTTACCCGAATTATCATATATTCACAGAAACATGCATTACCTAGTAATTTCGGATTACTTAGTTATATAAATACAACCATGTTGGAAGTTATTATTTAATAGTCAAAGTTAAAAGACAATAATTTAAAACAACGTCAAAAGCTTTATACGTGACAGTTTCAAATTGAATATGAGATTGGAATCGCTGATAATGCACAACACAACAAAATGTTTACATTTATATTTCTGCTTTTAACTGGATTTTTATGTACGTGTTTACTGATAAATTAAGGTCAGTTTGACGGAAATTAATACTTGTTGTTACAGTTGTTATGAAATTGTTTCTGGTTGGTATATTTTAGGTTATACAAGCGGTTGTCATGTTTTTTTTTCTGGAAATAAAGGACATTTAAATAACTACTATTACCACCATTCTAAAATATGCGAAGGAGACAGATTTAGCAAAGTCATACATACGCTTCTTAAGATTTAAGCTTCTGCTTTCAATAGAACATCATAGTCATTTAAGACTTTTCCAGTAGTTTTCCGTATGTTCTACAGCTACAATATTATTGATCTACGACAGTGCAGAGAAAAGTATTTTCAGTTTGTGGACGCATAAGCGCCTTTCTAAAATTACATAAGCTCAGTGTAATTTGGCCACGTGAGGCCTGGCCTCATTGGAAATAATAGGTACACCATGATAACTGTGGTAGAATTGATCAAACAGTTATTGATCATGAATATTGTAAACAAGTTATAGTACGATTATATTTTAATGTTTGTTCACCGTAAGTATTCGTTTCCTATATAATATTGATGAATTGTATATATAATAATTATAAAAAGATTGTTAATGCTGCTAGTGCGCGAGTTTGTATGTTGGTTATTCAATGACTTACATACTCCGGAATTAGTATAAAATATATAGTATAAAATAGTTAAATATATCAAGACATTAAAATCAGTGGTTTTGAAACAACGGACTTAAACAAATAAGTATTGCCTATTTGTGTATTACAATATTACGCTATATTGCCTTGCCTCTCGCTCCACCTCCTTTCTAGCCTGAGGCAATATGTTAGGTAACATTTTGCTGGAAGAACATAAATAAACGGTTGGATGGACACGCCTTTTGCCAGCCTTTGTCGAATTGCCAACGATCAGCGAATTTTCAAAGCCTCTATACGAACTGGCTGCATTTGCACTCGGCGTATTTTTTTAATAGGCGTTTTTTATACTACAGAGCAAGTAATAAGCATACAATCTGCGATGTCGACTTCGAAAAGCGCTGGTTTGATATGATATCAAACCAGCGCTTTTCGAAGTCGACAGTCGATAAGCAAGGGTTTTCTAGGCTTAATCACTGTAGGAACACTACATTTGCCTAAAGTATTTACCATTATTTGGCTGAAGTCTTTTTCAGCTAAGCGTTCAGAAAGGTGATGAAAGGGTAGCTTGGGGGAAGCCTAGTTCACGCCTAAGCCAGTGATACATTTTAGTATAGACATAGATAGAACCTTGGAGAAGGATAAAGACAATTTTTTTAGCGGGAAAAGAATAAGTCAAATCAGTAATACTCATTGGTATAGTCGGGATTCGATCTCGCAATCTTTGTGTTGCAGGCGACTACTCGAACCAATCGGCCACCGCGGCTTTTTATAAAATATTATAAATGTGGAAACTAATTCTATGCAGACGAAGTCGCCGAAAATTTTTTAACAAAAGATATTGTAATAAATCCTGAGAATAAAATAATTCGAGTCATTTTGGACGTTTTTATTAAATAGATTTTAAGATAAAAAAAATGAAATCAAACATCTTAAGCATATCTATACATATATCTTAAGAATTGTAAATTGTAAATACTTTTCTTGAAACTAGGCTATCTAATGTCTTTATTTCCGATAAGATTCTTATAATAAGATACGTAGTTTATTATGAAGGGTTGGGATTTATCAATAAGAAAGAGAAGTGGATCCTCTTTGCTTGTTTTCTATAGTATGATGATGTAGTTACTTTTACTGAGGTTGTTACACGGATGGCCGTGATATCTTCACTAATATTCATTGTTTTGTTCGTTGTATCTATACTATGCACACTTTCATCTTTAGTCTCTCATTCACCCTAGACTAGTTCATAACTTAAAATCCTTTATTAATTTTGCTTAGACTATAATCTCTCCAGGATAATAGAAAACTAAACTAAGTTCGACATCTTTATCAAAACTATACGAGTCAGGTCAAAATTATACTTTTTAATCAATATACCTACATATCTACGAGTATGTATGTTTGTTACAGAAGAATTGTATTAGATAAAATATAAAATTTATATAATAATAATAGTAATATATCCTCACGCCTTCCCACAAGGGACCCGAAGGGGTAGGCAGAGGTGTATAGGTAATACCCACACACCCACTTTCCGCCAGAGGTATATTAGGTGCCAACGCGACAGATGGCGAGTTCGTCGCCGTTACTCAGGCACGACTATACATACGCCTTTGAATTTCTTCTCAGACGTATGCAAGTTTCCTCTCGATGTTTTCCTTCACCGTAAAGCTCGTGGTGTGGCTAATCACTGTACTTAAGTTCAGAAAAACTCATTGGTACAGTCGGGATTCGAACTTGCGACCTTTGCGTCGCAAATATAATATATATAATTTAAATTTATCAATAAAACTTATTTATTTCAATAACTGTGAATCTGAGAGAATGTCTAGCCTAGGTAAGAGACTTGACGTGATGGAAGCCTCGTGGGAGCAACGTGTGATGTACCGATTTTTATTAAATAGAAGGGAACTCTTTGTTGAACCTAAGAAATCCTTTTTTACTGCGATAAAAAGGGTTTTATCGGTGTTGGGTCAGCAAAGTGTATGCAAATGAGAACGGGCCGGGCTTGCACGAATAGAAATAAAGGGAAATTGCCGTCTAGGGCGATATCATTCATCTGTATTTGTACGCGATTCTTATAACTAATGTTGCATCACTACAGCCTTCTTGATACTCTCGCATAAAACCCTAATATATATGTTGGTAACCTGGAGCAAATATATTGATTTGTTCCAAGTCTTAGAATTTTGTATGCGGGGCATTGCCGGTATAGGGATTCTAGTATGACTAGCATTGCTATTGGTACTCGGATGGAAAAATACTATAGAGATTATATAATATAGTAATTCCTTATCTATTTCTACTAATCGGAATGACTGCTCGAATGCTGTAGTGCATAGAAAATAGAGACTAAAGTAAAGCCACAAGTTAGCGTAAGACGTGGGAATACTTCCCATGTATTGAGAGCCGTGGTGCCCGAGTATTTGGAATGCATGCAGATCCAATATAACACGCTCGAATACATACTGTATCATTGAGTTTATTTCTGAACTTAGTTACAATGATCAATCACATTTTGAGCTTTATCGTGAAGGAAGACATTGAAATAAAACATATTTTTCTTACCAAACAAACTGCTGAGGGAAGGCGTGGTAATATGAATCAAAATATTGAATGTCATCAAATACAAGAACGTCTGCAGCGCATTTTTGTTCAACTAGTTAAGGTTAGCTGTGCCCCGCTGTGAAAAAATGTTGTTGGTTGATCACCGAATAATCTATCTCAGTGCCAAATTACATCCAATTCGGTTCAGTTTATACTTGGAAGAGGGACAAACATCCTCATACATACACACACATTTAAATGTATAATATAAGTAGGTTTTAGGTAATAGAAAACAGTTCACGTTCGGGCCTTCATCCGAGCCTCATCTCGCTAGGAATATCAGCTCCGTCCCAAATGCAGTAACCCGAGGTGTAAATACGAGGGCGGGACATTCGCCACGCACAATTTGCTATCTGCACAAAAATATGTCCACTTTTACACATCTTTCGACGGAATTCTGTGTTATACCGTGATATTTATGTACCTTCGTAACAATATTATGCTGGTACAATTCTATTACATTCAGTTAGCTATTTATATTTTAACTTTGTATGTAGTTACATTCATACTTAACATCACGCTGATTCCCTTACGGGGTAGGCAGACAGGCTAGAGCACCAGTTATGTATAGCCATTAGCTTGCGTTGTTGTGTTCTTGCGTACCTCTAACACTACCCGGAGACTATTGCGGGAAGATGTGAACTGTTTAATACATTGCATACAATTTTTTTTATATGTTTTGCACTCGTGAGCGGTCACCGGTCAACTTGTGTGTGAACTCACTGAAGTAAAACAAATCTAGGGTAGATTGCCACACCGGAACGAAGAACGACCGTTTTGCTTTTATTATAATACAAATTAATAGTTACTGAATTCTTAAATTCGTGCCAACCTTTTCTTCTTCTTCTTGTGTTGGTATGATACTTTTAATGTCAAATTCTATGTGGGAGAATTATTATTCGTTGCCATTAATTTTACGTCCATAGAAAAAATTGTGTACCGTTACGTTTGCATATTTACGCTAAATTACGATCCATAAACCTTACTGCTATTACTATTAAATAAATAAATCTTTCTGTAATGCCAGTTGTGAGCTTATTTGAACTATAAATTATTTCAGATACGTATTTTGTTCAAATTATAAGGACTAACTACATAAAGTCTGGCTACATACATCAACGAATTATTGTTAGTTCTGACTTCAGAGATTGCTAAACATTCCTTATTATACTGACATTCTAATTTTACTCAGTAAGCACTTGCATATTGTTGACTTCAGCAGCTTGGTAAAGTTAAAATTGCATGGAATTTTTAATTAGGTATGTTTTGCGTTGAGAATTGGCTTGGTGGGTGAGCAGACTAGTGGGTATATGAAACAGACTAACATGTCCGCTAGCGCTATGACGGCAGCTAGCAGTTATCGATTTGCCGGAACATACAGTATTTGTAAGCATTGGACGTATCGTGCGGAACGAGCCAATATCGGTGAAAGCAGCTGTTTCCACCTAACCGACTAACTTCGGTATGAGACATCACAGTTTTCGAGCCAAACACTTTTTTGTATTCCATGAGGAAACTTTAGGCACAACAATGTCGTAAAGATTACAAATTAGCTAAGGAGTAATTCCGAGGATAGGGGTTTTATCGCTTATTCATCATACCGAACAAACTTATCGCATTCGACATTAAAGCGAATTGTCACTGGTACCTTTTGAACTACGTCAGTCCGTGCTCAGATAGTATTAATATAAGGCAGACCCAGAGCTTGTACAATAAAATTGTAGGAACTAGAGTACTATCAATTTGAAGTTACGTTTTAGATATACATTTTACTTTAGCCGCTAATGTCATCATACATATTTTATAATACAGATGAACAAGTAGCAACTTTACTGTTTGATATTTTAAGCCTACTTTAAAATGTGTATGTTACAAACTATGAACAGCTTTAAATATAACAGCGATGACATAATGCTTATAGATAACTTTCCTAATCCGCAAATCCTTGCTTAAGAGGAGTCTCTCATGAAATTCAAGTTGGGTTTTAATTTTTTCTTCTATATTTAAGATACTGTTAATATAATATAATACAACAAGTGACAATGTCATTACATTCTAAAGGAATAACTTTCAAGTTACACCACATCAACTTACATTTATTTAGAAACACGAAGACCTGACAAAATCTAAGCAACTTGCCGAATTTATCGCTGACAACTTTATTTCCCCGTTGCTCCATTTCAAAATTACCTACACCGCGGTAATTACTTAATTACCGACACGGTACTTCACAGAGTTATAAATTTGAGACAACATTTTAGCTATGGGAGTAACATTCATATGTGATATTTTGGGGAATTGTTTAGAATTTAAGAGCCCTTGTGGCCGAGTATTTTGCGACCACATTGCAAACTCAATCCGCGGCTGTTTATTATCAAGTGTCATTCCAAACTTAAGAACAGAGATTTATTAGACTACCGCTGACGGCAAAAATCGTGAGAAAACCTTCATACGTTACAGATATATTTCAAAGACGTGTCATAGACGTAAGACGTACACAACTTTACGTGCTCGAGGAACGCCATCTGTCACGTTGGCACTTGGGTGAAATAAGAGTTGTTTGTGTTGTGTGAATGCCTTTCAGAGATCCTTGTGATCTTACCAGCATTAGGAAATTCGAATTAAATTTCGAACTCGAATTTAGCTTTTTATACTAATCAGGTAAAGGCTTTGTTTAATGTAACCCCAGAGGCAAACACTCATTTTATTCCGGACACCAGTGGAGTTCTAAGTGCGTACGTACATTTCGCTGTTTTCATGTCAATTGCCTACAAAAATAGGAAAAATAAAAAGTTCTTCTGGAAATGTAATTCAAAAGAGCCACCTCCTCGCTTTGGCACTTAAATATATATTCGATGAAACGTTTCTTCGGTGACACACCTAGGGGATACACGAGGAACGTATAACCTAGTAGATTTGTTAGTTTTTTATTGTGGTCTGTAACAAATTTATTTATATGAATTTCCTGAATTAAATAAAATTTGTCTTTAAAAATTAAACCCAAAATTAAAAAGAAAAACATAAAAGCAAAACAGGTACTCAAATTGGTCGTTCTAAAACCCATTGATTATTTTATGGTTCGAACGATTTACTTACGGAAAAAATACCAATCCCGATACGTTCCCGTGGTTTATTGCGAGAAACTAACAAGAGGCAATAAAGATGTAACAATCAAGTTGAGCGTTAAGCGAGTTTCCCGTCGAAGTAGAGTCTTGATCGAGGGTTAATGCCGCGACAATCAATCAGCGACAAGCAGTTACTGTTATAGCTGCTGTTTTTCTCTGCCATAGGATTCCGAACAGCTATTGACTAATTGTCAGAGATACTTGTCGATCCAATAACAAATGTTTACTTTCCTCGCTCGCTTTATTTGATTCAGTATTTCAGTGGTTTTATACTCAAGCTGCCGTCGGTAACATCGCTCCGCGAGCTCGTACTGCTGCCGTAATACAATAAAAACGATATATCTGCTTGCAGTTCAACAAAGTGGATGTGACTCGATTATTTCCTTTGATATGGTTAGCAAACTAAGCTGCTCCGTTTTATATGGTTGAAAATATCAGAATCCATTACAATGGACTATAAGTCTTTCTACGGTGAATATGGTCTTGATTTGCAAGTGCCCATGCACATGTGCTAGATAATACAAGGATTGGACAGATTTAAATAATTTCACGACACTTAATATCCCTGTTTGACATGATCAATCGTAAATATAGTGTATATATAAGACAACCGTGAGCAACAGCGACTGATTCAGGGCAAGTTGGTGGCTCTACCTACCTCCTTTGGAATGTTATTGAATACCTGAAGATGTATATATTACCCTTAAAATATCAATCAAAAATCATCATGATATCCACATTCTACCTTCAGTTCTATCAGATTTAAAAATTGTTCTTTTTATTCTTTTTTTATACCACAAAGGTGTCAAACAAGAATGCGGCCCCTCTAATGGTAAACGATTGGTAACAAAGGCGTCTAAAACCATGAAATAACTTGAAATTGTGTAAATCTATAAAAAATATTTACCATTCCAATTTTAACATTCCATTGCACTGTTTTAAGGGTTGTTTCCAATAACTCCAGTATTTTATCCTTTATTCGCTATTCGCCATTTAATTATACTATAAACAGTAGCAGCAACAGGGTCGTTACAAGCACATAAACTAAGGTAGCGTTTGCATCAAATTCTCAGCCAAGTAAGCGTAAAGTAATTTTCAACTAAAAGCGTAAAAGAACTATGGCGACCGCGTGGTCCTGCAACACAAAGATTGCAAGTTCGATTCCCTACTTCACCGATGAGTTTTTCTAAGCTTAAGTATAGTGATTAGTCACACCCCAATACCGTTTCTTGGTCAAGGAAAACGTCGAGAGGACACCTGCATCTTTGCCTGCAGGTTTGAGGAGGATTAAAAGACGTATTGTATAGCTGTGCTTTGGACATATAGATAGAAAGGATGAGTGAAGAAAGATTGGCAAAACAGGCGTGAGAATTGTAATAACAAAGCAAAGAGGCAGAGGAAGGCCACGTTCCAAACTTCCAACTACCTGGATAGGACGCTCAAGGAAGGGAACGTCAAGAGTATTCAAAACCGACGAGCATGTATGAAGAGACTGATAAATATGGACGAAGCGAAAGAGGTATGTATGTCTAGAGAGAACTGGTGCTCTATACTTAGACGGCCGTCTGGTCTAGTGGTTAGAGCTCCTGACTGCCAAACTTGAGGTCGCGGGCTCGAATCCCGCTGAGGGCAAATATTTGTGTGATGAACACGAGTATTTGTACCTTAGTCTTGGATGTCCTATGTATTTATGTATATATCTATCTATATATGTAAATATATCGTTGTCTAGTTACCATAACACAAGCTTTGCTTAATCAATCAAAATCAAAATCAAAAGCTTTTTATTTCACATAGGTCCAGGTGGGCACTTATAAAACGTCGAAAAAGAAGCACGGTTCGGGTTGGTCGCTTCCATGGAGAAGAACCGGCAAGAAACTCGGGACTAGGTCAATTTGTGTGGAATTGTCCCAGGTATTTACTTATTTATTTATTTATACTAGGAACTCGGCGTGATGATATGTATATGTATGTATGTATAGCTGTGCTTTGAGAAAAGGCGACGGACTCTGTTATGTTGGCATCTAAAATTTACCTCCGGCGAAAAGAGGGCATGTGATGTGGGTACTACCTACACGCCTCAAGCTATCCCTTTGGAGATCATTGTAGGAAGGCATGAAGACATATATATTATAAACTTGAATTCTAAATTATAAACAAATACCGAAATATACTTGCAATGTTGGCTAGCGGTAAGCAGGTTGGTTGAGACCGCCGAACCGAATCAAATTACAGTTTCGAGTGGCCGTGAGTTTAATTTCCTTTTCCTCTGTGCAAAAATAATGCCTTTGTGTTTACTACAAAGGGAATATAAATTTTCTTAGAGAACGGAGAAGGGAAGACAATAAAACCCTTAGAAATCTATATTTTGAATAATATTTTAAATACATTGTTGACATACATTTGAAATCAATTGTAATATAAAAAAAATATGAATATAATAACAATACAAAATAAACAAACTTTTATTTTATGTACATACTTTAATACTTTAATTTATTTTTTACAATTTTTTTATACTATTTTAAAACATAATATACTTTAACTTAAACATATAATAAACATACAATAATAAATATAATAAACATATAATAAACTTAAACATATAACTTAAAACATACTTTAATTTATTTTTTATTTATTTTATTTACTTATAATTTTATTGTACCAATGAGTTTTTCTGATCTTAAGTACAGTGATTAGTCACACCACGAGCTTTACGGTGAAGGAAAACATCGAGAGGAAACCTGCATACGTCTGAGAAGAAATTCAAAGGCGTATGTATAGTCGTGCTTGAGTAACGGCGATGGACTCGCCATCTGTCACGTTGGCACCTAATATACCTCTGGCGGAAAGTGGGTGTGTGGGTATTACCTATACACTTCTGCCTACCCCTTCGGGGACCCTTACGGGAAGGCGTGAGGATATATTATATTATATTATTATAATGATAAAATAATACCTTCAGACAAGCATAGTTTTCCTCAATATATTTGCTTCCGATAAAATTTTCGGTACCTACTTAAAATTTAGATCAACATTAGACTTAGATTATCTACGCCTTAAGGATACCATCACGATTAACGGACAAGCGGTGCCCAATAATCCATCTGAAAGAAGTACCGATCCGATAACATATAACAACATTTTTGGGGCGCTCCGGAGCAGCCCGTCAACAAGGTTTACTCGTACAAATAAAGTACTTGAGCAAATCAACAAGTATTCATGATATTGTGTTTGCTACAATAATGGAAATATTACGGAGAATGTATACTTAGCGCGACGGTTCTTTACTCACAAACTGTTTTCTACTAAAATAATGATTTTCAAGCAAATCGATTAATTCTGCTGACAATATAGACATTTAATAAACACACGCTTCGCGATGATAAAACCGGACTACAAGCCAACAATACACTAATTCATGGCAAAGGAAACTTCTCCGTAGTCAGTAGTGGTTATCTAGCTCTCAGAGATACCTCAAAATAGTGACAAGCTAGTGAACTTGGAAAATTAAGCTTAGAAGCTCTGTAAGGCTAAACTCGTACTCGTACCTCACATTTTTAAATTTCTTTTTATTCGGTCATAATAGATACTGAGGTGTATAAAATACTATAAAGTAGCTTACCTTATAATTATTGAATCGTATCGAATTAATTAGTGTTAATAAATGTTCGCGCTCATAACAAACAAGTGTAATATCCAAATATGACACACAGTAAATAACGATACTGCAAAGCTATATAATTAGCATACTTTGCTTAACCCGTCATTTGTAAATTTGTTAATTTCGTACGTAATATTAACACACTACATTGTTTTTTGTTATTAATAATCCTTTCCACATTAGCGTAGAATTTCTAACCATACTATAAGCTGACATGTTAATACGTGAGATAGATCGGCCAATGGCAAAGATGCTCTGAAAACTATGTTATTGGATATTTTGATGTACGGAGTGTTAAACTACTTGTCGATACATAGTGTAGGCAACCTCCGAAATCTAACAGCAATGTTACACCTCTCCCTACCCTTCCGGGGCCCTTATGGGAAGGCGTGAGAATTGTAATCACAAAGTCGTTATACAAATTTCTCCATCATATCACTTAGCTTAATTCGGTGGCTATATCCGAACTAGCGCTTCCCGCCATCTTGCCGGGTCGCACCATCACAATTCGGCCAAAAAACCCCGCCTTTTTTTAATTCTGTCTGTATCACTAAAACTATCCGTTCTTACATTCGAATACACGCATTTTAAATATTTATCTCTGCAGACACTTCCAATTTATTTCTTTTTTATTCTTTTACGTCACCGAAATGGTCAGTACAGTTGTATTTTTTAAATATATATTTATGAAACCTTATAATATTTTGACGTTTTGACGAACATTATTTTAATATGTATACGGTTTTATTACCATCGAACCTCAGACGCGTATGGATTATCTTTTTAAATATTTTTTTTTTATTATTTACATATTTAATTATAGAAATTAATCAAAGCACTGCTATTCTTTACATTACATTATCATCAACTAGTTTATATGTTACTCAGAAACACTTGTATTTATCAAAATTATGGGATTATATATATTTTTAACTATATTGCAAGTCGCAAATAAGAAATAGCAATCTATATATATGCCTCCACACTTCGTAAAATATAAATTATGTTATTAGGTAATGTAATGAAATAATGCCCTCTGGTGACAACTTAATATAATACTATTCATAAAGTAAAGATGAGAACCTCATAGTTTTATACGAAAGTTTATCGACAGACGATCATTAACTGGGCTTCAGAAACCTTACCATGAAGCTTTCATTAAGAATGTTTAAGGGATATACCAGGATACTAGATGTATATGACATCTATAAATCTGTCCTTTATCACTTTACTAATTAAGGCCATAGCACATGATGGAATGGTAAGGTAAAGTCTCATATTCGGCTATCACGGCAATGTGTAAATTTTTAAGGATGATACATTTTTGTTCAATCTCTTTATTCTATATAACATACTATAATATCTAACAATATCTGTAATATTTGTGACACCAATAACGAATATACTAAAGTAATATTATATTTTCAGGTACAACTTCAACATAGAGTTCACTCCACTTGTTAAGGGTAAGTATCGTTTATTATAAATAGAGCGTACATAATATTTTCAGGCATAATTTTACGTGTAAATAAATACATTTATAAATTTTTCGGGGGCTTATAACACTAAAATTACTTTTAAGACATGTCCATGTAGTATGTAGTTATATATAGAGAACTGAAAAGTATCGGACACAAAGGAGAATCATTAAAACTTGTTCTAACTTTGCAACTCAGAGGACTTATACATCTCGCGAACATGCGCTATGCTTAGGTATAACTGACAGACGCCGTGGTGCCCAAGTAATTAGAGCCGTTGCCTGGGATACAAAGACTGCTAGTTCGAATCCTTACTGTACCAATGAGATTTGTGAATCTAAGTACAGTTATTAGTCACACCTTTACCAGGTTTAAGGTACAGAAAAACATCGAGGGGAATATTAGTTTGAAATTCAACGACGTACCTACATACACATGTATAGTTGCTCTTGAGAAACGTTGATGGACTCGCCAACGTTACGTTTGCACCTAAATTATATCTACGGCGAAAAGTCTGTGTGTGGGTACTACCTGCCTACTCCTTCGGAGAGCCTTATGGGAAAGCGTATACATATGTGTATAACATATGAAATTTAGTTAACGTTTCATATTTTTCGTTACTATCGTAGAAAAACCAAGCTATAGATCTTCGGTCTCCTTTGGGCCTTTAATCTGTTCGATCTACCGTTAGAGTCACAACTTGTGCCATTCTTAAAATTTATGTTAGTGAGCTAACCGGGCCTTCTCGTCCGTACTTTGTTCTAGATCTAGACCTATTTATGCTTGTCTAAGGAAGTAAAATAGTGGCTGAGTACGAAATAGCTATTTCACCGAAAGTTCTCTGATATCAAGTGTACTTTTACATAGGGAAATAAAACCAAGTACTACGCCAAAATTTATATTTTCATTATTTTACCAGGTCTCCTATACTATTCACCGTCTTTGCCTTCAGGTTACTCAGGTCTCACGTAAATACGTTTGTTCAGTTCGCGCAGAAAATTGTGTTTTGTTATTATCTAGTTTTATTTGAAATTTGCAGTAATTCATGTATTTAAGTAGTTTGGCATTATTTTTAACCGAGTTAAAAAAAAAAATAAATATATAGGTTTCTAATTCGACCGTAATTCGAGTTGTAACTAACTACTTACTGATAAATTATTTGTCTCAAATCGGTATCCCGAGGCAACGTGCCAAGAAGACTTTTTATGCATTGGGACAGGTATAAAAAGTCTTCTAAAAGACTAGCAGCCATTGCCACGCTGGATAGCAATGTAATATCAGAATTTAATTCATTTTAAGAGGAATGTTCTGTGGATGGGCTTATGCCCGTGCAGATAAAATGTTATTAGGTTTTGATGTGATATACTGCAGTCATAATAAGGTATATAATTTATAATGTCTTTATCTTATAATAAAAAAATACTTGGTTAAGAAAATAGATACTTTGTGAACGTAGGTATTAGAAAAGTTCAATCAAATTTTGTTTAAGAAGTACATTGCGTATACAGACGTACTTCCAAACAGCTTGAACAACATTTACATACTGTATAAAGCAAAGACATCACAAAGAAGAACATTCGTAAGAAACGACTCCATAACTAAGAAATTGCTTTCAAGAAATTTGTATTAAGAGCGTTTCGTTCATCAGATCCTATTAAAACTTTTTCCATTAAACATCTACCTTAGAAAAATGCCTTTCGTCTAACATTAAAGTTAATAATGGTATACGATTTCAACTTAATTGCAAAATAACTTGATACTTATAATCGGATTCCTTAATGTTTAACTCTGCTTTAAGTGCTCAGAATTTTTTCTTTGCACTCGTTCTGTTAGAAGTTTAAGGAGAATTTCGCATAGATAAAAGTGGCGTTTTTTTTCTCCGAATGGGGTTAGCCGTTTTTCTTAGGCGTTCCCTACATAGTTGTTTTAAGGACTTGCTTTGAAACTGTTTGGCTGTCGAAACATGGCATTTCACTTCTGTGGATCCACGAATAATATTTACTATTTATATAACAATTTTGTATTTGTTAGATAATATTTTTTTTAATATATACTTTTTATTCTCACGCCTTCCCAAAAGACTCCCCAAAGGGGTAGGCAGAGGTTTATAGGTATACCGCCCATATAATACCAATACACCCACTTTCCGCCAGAGATATATTTTAGGTGGCAACGTGACAGATGGCGAGTCCATCGCCGTTACTCAAGCACGACTATACCATACGCCTTTGAATTGCTTTTCAGTCGTATGAAAATGAAAACACCGAGAGGAAACCTGTTCCTCTCGGTGTTTTCATTCAATGTAAAGCTCGTGGAGTGACTAATCACTGTATTAAATACAGTGATTAGTGCGCGATTTCAAAACAGTTTCTTTCCGGGAACGCTCAGGCTATGGAATGAAATCCCCGTTGAGGTTTTCCCCAGGGACAGCATGGACTTCTTCAAGAAGGGTGTGATAAGATTCCTGGAGGGTCGGTAACGCGCAATTGGTGTTGCAAGCGCCCATGGGCGGCGGTAAACGCTTACCATCGGGCGAGCCGCGTGTTTGTTTGCCATCCTAGTGGTGTAAAAATCCGCGAGATTATATATCGCTTTAAGTGTAAACTATATTAATTTGTGGAGTAATTCGATGGAGGTAGGGCGTGTATATATTATGCGAGTTTTATTCCAACGATTTCATGTTTAATAAGAGAGCTGAAAGTATCAGCCAGGGTCAACGGGCCGTCAGATTTTAATAACGAGATGAGTGTACGATGGTATGCATTTGCATAATTTGTAAAGCTTTTCTAATTTAGTCGCTGCCTGAACCTCGTAATGAGTATGGAATATATTAAAAGCACATTGGGGCACTCAAACATTTCTCGTAATTACAAATATCATAGTACCTTTACGTTCATATTTTTTTGTTCGTTTCTTCTCTCATTCCACGTCTGAGCGTACGGCGCCGCAAAATGGTGCCATGCACGGGTTTTGCCTCGTCGCAAAAACAAGCGTACATCCTAAGCGGTATGTTATTGCGTTTGCCTGGTTCGCATTATTAAATCACAATTTAACTTTTTGTAACCTTGTATGTGAACCTAATGTTTCCCTCTACAGTTACATATGTTAAGACATCATGATGCATTCATTACTACTTAAATAGAAGAAGAATCTTTGAGACAAGCGAGTAAGTAAAATAATATATGCCATACATATATTTAGTATACTGAGCTTCGATTTATGCGTGCCAGGTCCGTAATATATCCGATAACCTATAACGTTACAAGTAAAATGTAAACACTGTCATCTTTAAAATGTTTAGATTTTATCATCTAAAATAAAAAAAAATAAGTAATAGCGGAACTTGTTGGCCGCGCCTTAGGTAGGGGTCAGGGTAGACTAGACAGCTAGATAAATAAAGCTATAGACAGTGATGACTTATCTCGAGATATCGCACGTAATGAAATAAAAGGCAGATATATCATGCCTACTGAGTGAACAATAGAAGTTAATTAAATAATTGAAAAACAAAGGATATTGTAATTCTGTAGTACTTTAAAATATGTTTGTTTAATAATAAAGCGCTATAATACTTCGTGGCAACTAGCCCGAATGGCATAAGCAGTTATGAAATAAAATATTCTCATAACAATATATGGACACACAATAAAGTGAATATAAAACAACAAATATAATAAACTTTACAAAATAATCGTCATCTGAACATATTTATTGAAGATAAAAATGTTTGGTTTTCTATAGGTGCCGCCAAAAGTATGTAGTTTTTTCCGTGTGCCTACATCGTTACGTCACAGAGAGACGGTCACTTTATATGTTCTCATGAATGTACTCGTAGGCTTACTGACAATGGTTCCCGTTACAGTGTTGGGCAGAGCCTGTTGCGATAATCAATACAATTTCTTTGGTAAAGACCTGATGTTTTGAATGTATGATAATCGATACCTCTATAAAATTTACACTTTACATTGGCTCGAGTTGGTCGTATTTTAGTGTGAGTGGGGTGCTTTTTAAGATATTATTAAAATGATAATCATATTGGCAAATATGAGTAGAATGCACCTCATATTCATACACCATGCACCCAGCGCTTGTTTACAACAAAATATTTTTTTCTTATTTACAAAATTTTTGTTTGGATTTTATATAAAAGCTTGTTTTTTTAACTATTATTTATTTTTATTTCGGTATGATCCGACGTTTTGAAGGAGGTTAAAATCATGTTCAAAGTTTCCTTTACATTTTCGTAACGTTTCGTTTTTCCCATACGTATGAAGCTAATAAAAGCGTATTAATAAAATCGAACGACAACGCATCGTTGCTGGCCCGGGACGATTGCCTTGTGGCCAACATTAAGGGTTACTTAATTTAATGGGCAGGCTCTTTGTTATTGCTGTTACTTTTATATTCAACCACAGGTTTAAAGGTAAAGGGTAATAGAAATAGGGCTCAGAAGGTGAGAAGTTGTCAAAAAACCAAATGGGGAACTGTAAGATTTTATGACAATTTTGAAATTAAAAAATAATAACAAATTTGAATTCGGAATATTGCAATGCTTAGGTTATATTTATGTGTAATGATGTGTGTATCTCATCAAAACCCAATGAATTTAATGATTGCTTTTAAACATAAAAAAACCTATCTACATCGAGTTGTTCGAACGCTCATGGATCATGCGACTTCTCACATGGCAGCCACGTATAAAACGAAAAATGAACAAATGATGAATGTGGATATAGACGTGACGAATTTGTAAGCCTAGAATGAATTTGTGTGTTATTTTTTCAGTCTACTGCATGAGGCAATCAATACAATATGTATGTGGTAGGTATGTCAACGTAACCGTTAATTTACACGACACACAACATTAACATGGTACAAAATATGATGTAAAATATGATGGTCATAATTATTAACGTGCATGATGGTTAATGTGTTTGATAATTAAAATATGTGATAAACGACGCTGGTGTCGCTAGGGGTGCGTATCGATATGGGCCCGACCGAGCCCGGATGTCGGCCACAGTAACTCGGTCAGGGCCGATACACACACTAACTATGACTGCTCACTACTTCGAAGCAGGGGGTGCATTTGCCTTCCTGTGTGCACTTACTGTATTATTGATTCGTGCCGGAAAATTTACGAAAACTAATCTTATATCCCATTTTATTGACGGTGTATTGTGTGATAGGTAATCTTGCAATTCAAAACTTCACAAAAGGAACTTCACATTTTCTTACATTAAAATAATCAATAAACATCTATACGTTTACTTGAAGATGTAAATAAAAAATTAAACAAAATACATACATTTATGGATATCATCACGTGAGTCTCTCTGCCTACTCTGCGAGAGACTCGCATGATGAGCCCGAAAAATACGAAAGAAACATCAATAACTGTAATAATTAAGTTTTATTTTAGCTTTAGTTTTAGCTAATTTAAGAAAATGTATAATACATTATATATTTATTATCACTTGATATATATATAGGTCATTAGGTGAATTTTCTCTAAAGCTTAGCATGATTATGCCTTATTGATATGTTAATAAATGAAATTACGTATGATTTAACCGAGCCAGTGCGCGGATGAATGAAGGCAATCACAGCGTCGAATTGAAAGCAGCTATTAAAGTGTAGCTAAATGTGATGTGTAGAGAACATTCAATAAATAGGTACGTTCAATATTGGCAAGCTAAATGACCGCTGTTAAATATTCAAAGGGAAGTTAGTCTAAACTCAGGCAACGTGGGTCCGCCATTACCGCCCAGCCATTTGGGTGGTTCGTGATCCTCCTTTCGAGAGTCATCTTTTATTAAACAGAATTTCACATCACTGCCCTCTTTCTGTGGCCAGCGAAATATTGTATGTGTATCACATAACAATACGATGCCATCAACATTATTAATGTCTGCTATTGCGTATATTTGTGGATATACCCTATTGGGTATATATAGGGATATTTATTGGGTATATTTATGGATATAACTAATAGCTTTCGCGCCGGTTTAGTGTAAATTCTGCAAAGATGTCCTATAAATAACTAATATAATGTAAGGCTAGAGAGAGGTGGTCTATTCTCTCTGCGTGATGTCTGCGTTTAAATGACGAGTACAGAGATAGATTTTAGGCAGACTTTAGGGAAGGAAGTCGGTAAAAATATATAATAGGGCGTGAGCTACTCAAATAAAAATGCTTGAAATAAAATCTAGAGCAAATATATATTTATTTCTTATAGCTTTATAATAAACTTCGCGACGCATACATTTAAGCTTAAAATTATCTCAGCCAAACTTGGTTTTTATGTTATAAGTAAAATACATTACAACTAGTATAATGTATTTAAACTTCCACGTGAATCGAGCTTTAATACAATGACGGCCGACGAATGTTGCATCGCGGTTTGAATAAGCAATTTTAAGGTTTCTCGAGCTTTTGAAATAGTAATCACAATGAGGCTGTTTAAAATTAGCTCAAGCGAAAAGTTATGCAAATAATGATGATAATTTATGGATGCCGTGTCTAACCTTGAATGTTTACAGTTTAAGTAGGAAACAAGTCAAAACGAGCGCGCCCGAGTTACGCACAATCCCCTCGGTTTGAATTTGTGATGAACTTAAATTTCTAATTATCCTTGTAAAAGCCTGAGGCTTCTCGGTGAATCTTGAGTGGAAATATTATTACAGTAAATCAATTTACTAAATATTATCGCTCAATTAATAATGGCGCGAAATTATATCATTCTCTAAATACGGTTGGCCAAATATAATATTACAAAAAAATACATTTTATTCATAGCTTTCAAAATTAAATGAGGAATATTTCATTTTGAGCCGTGGTGGCCGAGTGGTTCGAGGTGTTATCTGCAACACAAAAGTTGCAAGTTCGAATCCCGACTGTACTAATGAGTTTTCCTGAACTTACTGTACTGTGCGTACTGAAACACTATTCAGTAATTAGTCATACTACAAGCTTTACGGCGAAAAATAACATTTTATTGTTACTTACACTTCCATATATACACTTATTATTATTATTATGGCTTACTGCAGTTATATTATATTATACAATGCTAAAGCTCAAAGAGTGACGTAATTGTGACAATAGGATCCCTTCGTAGCACTGTAGAGTTGTAGCACACTTGTAGCGCCGCGTAGCACCGTAGCACCTGCTCGCACTTACCGCAGATTACGGAGCGCTTTGCCTTCTTCGCATAAAAAGTGATGATACATTTTATTTATAACTTTGCTTCATTGTGATTTTTTTTCACGGCAACTTTGATTAAGTAAATAAGATTTGTCTTATTCATTTCACACTAAATGAAAAAAAATATAGCACTTTTTACCTGTAATTTAAGTTATTAAGTAGAATAGTTACATCAAAACTTTACACTTTACCGATATTTTTGTGTGATAAAAAAAAATACAGAATCCTATTATTTTCCCCCAGCAGCGTTTCCAACGAGGTTTCAGAGACTAATGTCGTTAAGCCTGTGTTGTATTGAGGGAACTCGAGTCAACCTTATTATTTTATTACTGCTATTTCTGAGGGCACGACGCAGGCATAACATCAACATTCAATATAAGCTGGATTAAACAATTTCCCCCACAAAGCATCTTGGCGTTTCACTTTTCATGCCCTTAAATATATGAGAATACGCTAATGTTTCGCGTGATCACCCTATCGCGTGTTATTTCATTAAAAAGTAGCTTGTTGGATACCACCATAATGTATGTGGCTCGCCACATAGTATGCGGTATCCACCGCCAAAAGTAAATTACCTCACACCTCCTGGCAGAGGTAGCACTACTCAGCACACAGACTCAGCGGGTGGAAGGAGAATCACAGTGGATATTTAAAAATAGCCGCAGCTCTTGCTGTAGTAAGGTTCCATCATAGATTTACCATATAAAAGGAGTATCACTAACGCGCTGTCAACCCAGCGTACGAAACGTACGAATCAATACATCTTGCTTCTTTTTTACACCTTTATAACTTCTTAGTGGGAGTCAGAAATATTTAGATGTTAAAGCATATTTCGGAAAGGTGCCAAAGTGAAAGATGCCGCTTTTATCGCCGTACTCTAGACATACACATTTCCGGCTACTCAAAATTATTTTCTGCACAAAATCTTCAATGAATTCAGAAACTCATTAATACAGACTATTAGGGTCAAAATCTGGTAAATTTTTGCATAGTGGGTAACTATTTGTAGGTACTTGATAGTATTATTTGTATCAAACAGGTTTTTAGTGCTGTGCAATTAAATGTTTTGTTAGTTTATTTAAATGATAAATAAATGAAGAAAAAGCATAGAGCTATAGAAATCAATAATAAGTTTATATGATCTGTATATGTTTAAGGACATACTCGTAATTAGGAACGCACAAATGTAGGGCTCTAATACGTACAATGACATGACACAATGAACAATGTCAAAACAGATTTAATAGATAACAGAGACATTATACAACATATGGGTCTGTATTCAACGAATAAATAGTAATAATCAGGTTGAAATAGTTTAAATGTCTTTTATTTATTTAAATAATAAAATTATAACATTCACGATGAACGCGATCAGACTGTGATCCATTGCTCGGTTTCAAAGTGGACGAAAAATAAACTGATCGGTTTATGCCATGTTTATGCTACTTAATATTAACAATTGATCTAAGAGTCTACTATTTTCTAGTATTATAATAAATAATTACTTACATTATCCTCACGCCTTCCCATAAGGCTCCCCGAAGGAGTAGGCAGAGGTGTAAAGGTAGTACTCACACACCCACTTTCCGCCAGAGATATATTATTAAGTGCCAAAGTGACAGATGACAAATCCATCGCCGTAACTTAAGCACGAGACAAGCCTTTGAATATCTTCTTAATCGTATGCAGGTTTCCTCTCGATGCTTTCCTTCACCGTAAATCTCGCAGTTCGTAAGTCGCACCGTAAGTGTGTAGTTAATACTAATATGTCAAAATAACAAATGTATTATTTATATTTGTTCTACGTTTACATGTTTGATGATTAAAGGTCGGACATGTAGATGTGGGCAAAGTCTTCTCTAGCCAAGGCGCATCGATCCTTCGAATCCAGAATGACTTACGACATGACTTACGACCTGACTTTTACAAAGCTTGCATCACAAACTATCCCGTGCATTTACTCACATACTTTTTAGCTATTATCAACCAATAGGTGTTATTTATATCGAATAAGGTTTTGCTACCGTAATAATGTTTTGTCAATATAATAAAGCCTTTTATTGTCTGAAAAGGTATAATTATGGATATCAATTTATTACTAACGGTTATTATATTTCCAGCGAGGACACTGAGAGAGATAATATCCTGCGTTGTGCGCTCCGTTCCAAATCTTTAATGAACTGTTAATAACTTGTCAATTAATTGGTTGACCCGATTTATTAACGATTATATTACTAAAGTATTCAGTGAAAAATTAATGACCCACTATAAATGCCCGCCCGAAAATAGGAGTGAAAAGTACGTCAACCTTTTATTTCAACAAATATAGTATTATCTACTTACACTACATTTACCACTCTACACATTTACGAGTATCTTATTTCTATGTAGACTGATTTATCTATGATTCAGAATATATGAGACGAGCAAAATAAGATTTATGGACGCAATTCTTTACACAGACGGAGTCGAAATGTGTTAACGAGTTTATTTAGAACCGACTTGTAGCAATGATTGTGTATAATAATATAGTGTAACAAAAAGCCCGGGAACTCCGAGCACTTATACAATAAGGTAACCGCGTACCTACCTGGCGGGCAGTATGTGTTTGTCACTTTTGTTCTTTTATAACATCAAAATTAGGCTTTTAATTATGATATAAATGGTGACTTTTTAAATGGGACGGTTACCCAAATTTCTGATCGGGCACAATGATAGGAAGGAAATAATTAATTAGGACAATTACGTTTCATTGCTATTTTTCTATTCTTTTGAAGTGTGGAGTTATACATGTAGGATCTAACTACGTTTTTATTTTTTTATCTTTTTAATACTTTAATACTTCGAAACATAAAACTATGTTTCGAAGTAAGTACTATCTATGTATGCTTTTTAATAGTGTGTGTAAAATTTAATAGTCAGTTGTCTCGTCTTTGGAGCCATTTGTTTTATTGCATTGGCATGGTGATATATTCAAAATACCCTAAAACTTCTAGAAGACAACTGGTATATTTTCTTATCTTATATCAAGTTTTACGAACAATTTTATTATGAAAAAAAATCACATTGGTCACCTCTGCGATTCATTCCTCTGCGAGGAGTTCCATCTTTGACGTCACAAACATATACTATTGTGCCTGAAAGTCCTACGCTAAGGGAAGCTACGCAGGCGCCAGGGCACCAATGAGAAACCATCAGGCCGTCTGCAACCGTGAATAGCTATCCCAAAATAGGAGAAATTTTTACAAAGCTTGAAAATAGCACTCGGTGGAAGATATCATCGATCGCTGCAAGTCACCAGTGTGGAATGGCATTCTAAAAGCTAAAGAGGCCGTGATGACATAACACAACTCCATTAACATTTTCACTAGAAAGACGGTCATTTACCTTCGCAGTGATTTTAGTGAGCATAGAGGTATAGAAGACAAATGAAGTGAAAGATACGATAATATTAATCACGTTTCACCGTCTTTATCGTCTGTTATCGTTACGTCACGTTTTCACCCTTGTTCCAAGTAATATGTACCAATATTAAATGATAAATGGTGCTCGGTTTATAAACACGTCACGTTGAGAAAATACTTTTGAAATTGCCACAGATAACAAGAAGATTGACTGAAATTATTGGCTGAACAGAAGAGCACTGATATTCTGTGGTATCATTCAACGCACGTGTAAAGATTGATTTCACATTGGTATTATGTCGAAGATATCTTTTTACAAGTTAACAAGATTCGTTTAAGATAATTATAATATATTTGGCTCGTAGAATGAAATAAGGACATACTTACAATGTAGCGACCGTGCTGTACTGCATGTACTCATACTGTGCTCCGCACTACAAGCTTGCACCTCATGGCACCATGCACTAATTGGATTCGCTTTACGATCTCCTGTACAAGCAAAGGAATTTCATTTCCCAAGAGCCCTAGTAGTCTTCTCTCAAAGCAGTAAAGAGAGCGGTTTATTGCATTTAATATTCATTCTCAAAATTTTTCAACAATACCATTAAAGTGTCGTGACACATTTGATCATTATTATTTATCATATATTTTTGCTTAATTACGCTTCAACATATCTGATAGTTTTAGTGAATTAATACAATTAAGAGATTCCTGTAAAATTTTATGTATTCGTCACCTGAATCCCTGCTGCTTACAAGTGATTAATAGAGATAAGGAGACGTATCTAACCGCCCGCCCAAGCTCATTCTATTACTGGATTGTTTCTACGTCGCTATGAATCTGGGCCTATCTTGGGCACAGTGTGTAATGGAATTTGCCGAGACTGCCGGATCGATGTGCGATGATGCTTGAATTTCGATAATTAAATTGCGTATCGTGAACGATTACTATACGTGCTATCTAATTATGTCAGTCATTTTGTGCATGTATTATTTAAAAACAAACCCCTTACATTTTTTGTATGTTTTTTCTAATCTCACGCAGAAATATGAAAACCATATTTCCAGGTAAAAATAAGTAATATGATATCACCCTGAAACGTTCTCAAATCTTGTAGATGAGGTTTCGTTTAAATTTATTTCATATTAGGCACTACTTAGGTATATGAGATACTAACGGTACATAACCGCTGAAGAAAATATCGAAGCACATTAGCACACTCCATAACATTATTCTTTTACATTGAACTTACCTACCAACCGTACGCATTTGATTAAATTTAGATTGGCAATAATAAATTAAACGTAAATTTTAAGGACAAAGTGACCAAACTTCATTTTTTTTTATAATTAATAGTTTTAAAACTTTAGTTTAAAAACTTGTACTACTTGTATTTAAGGAAATAGAAATGTCAGTTGAGTTAGCTTTTTTGAGTACAAATATCGAATGGTTATATTCTGGCAACACATCCAGTCATTATTAATAGCGATGGAAGAATAGTAATAATGAATGCGGGCGGTCGACGGACCGACCCGTACCGTTACAGCTACATTTTTCTATAGCTCTGTTGCCGCCCTCTGCGGTAAAATTTACGACAATCTGCTTACTCTACATTTCATTAAAACTTTCCGAAGCCAAGGATTATACTTTAAATTTTTTGAGTTGTACCCGGTTGTAAATTTCAATATTCGAAACGAATACAATTACGTTAACTGTAAAAATATGAAATTTATGGAACCCAGTCGACCAACGACCGTCAAGTAGGCTGATGAATGTAGATGAAGCTTAAGAGGTCTGTCAGTCTAGAGCTGGCGTTCTACTGCCTCTATCGACTCCCGTGTGAGATAGAGGCAGTGGAAGGATATTAAACGTATAACGAAGTTTAAATTCTTTTGTTCAAGCGTAACAATAGACATTTAATTTCGAGCTGTACTTCGGCAGCAAATCTTTTAATCAAACACTCGCCAGAAATAAATAAGATGTTAATTATTAATGCAAGATACGATTGCAATTACAATACTATCAGAATGCATTTTCATTTGCTCAGTTTCCTAGCCGAATTCGTAGTGGTGTCATAAAAACAACAGTAAATTCTAGCTGGAAAACGAACTCTCAAATATATGTCGCTTAAAAAGGCAAAATTCTTGTTATGTATTGATTAAGAAAATAATATCTATTACAATATTATCTAACTTTACCAACCAAACTATAGTAGGAAATGATGCCCATAATTTATAATATTTTGCCACCTATCTTCGTAAAAATGATAGTTACGCGTCTATTTTGACATCTATCATGATCATTTATTAGACATCTTGTCGACTTTACCCACATACTCTAATCGTATTTGATAATAAATAGAAAAATCATACGGTCCCGTGAGTTTGTAATACATATTTGATAAAGTATTTAAAACTAGCGACCTGAAAACCATTGTTGTATTTGTCACTGTTCCACAAACTTGTTGACTTGGCCGTTCAAATCCAGACTCAAATGTATATGCTAAAAATGGATACAACGCCTTCAAAGGAAAGTTATTGAGCAACAGTGTTACTCTCAATTCAACAGGCTGCTGATTTCATCTGTATTGTGTGAAGTTACAAGATAATAATATGCGGGTGTTCCGATTTGATGGTGGTAACGTGGCCCCGGGGATATCCGGCAATAAAGAGGGTTGCCCATTTCTAGCCTACATACAGCTCTCGCCTTGGCCTTTTGGACATTGTTCTACAATACATCCACTTGTACATATATTATATTTTAGTGGTGAATATTTACACTAAGCAGTAGGTATTTAGTCCAATCCGATTGTAAAGAGACTTTTTGGAGTAATAATATCAAAATAAAGTCAATTTCAGCTCGTTCAAATTGGAATATAAATGAAAATTAATGAAATCAGAAGATTAATTTGGATTTCAATGGGGTTAAAGTAGCTAATAGGATCCTGTGACGGCGACCGGCGGCAGAGGCCTGAATTATACAATTAATTAACTGCCAACGGTTTGACGAATATCGCCAGGTATACTTAGTTACTAAGAACCATTTAAAAACGGACCTTTAGGGCGATTTCTGTAAATTTTTGAAATCATGCAACTAAGTATTTTACTAAGTTTGTTTATTCTATCTATTAACATGTAGCTCACAGAGCGAACTACACCACGTCGCGCAATGAAAGTTTATGGTAACACACGTTTATGTAATACATACTTTTGAGTACAGCAAAACCCATGGAGTTGCACGCGGGCGTTACCAAGAGCGGCGGTAACCGCTTGCTTACCATCAGGCGGGCCACATGCATGTTTGCCACCTTAGTGGTATAAAAAAAAACAATTTAATCATCTCTGCAATAATAACAATACAGAATTGAGAGCCGTTTAAGTTTGGTTGTAAATTAGAAAGCACATAAATAACAAATAATGGAAGTAATTCCTGGCGTCGTCTCGCCGCTCTCTATAATCCATGCATGGCCGCGCCGAGGAGCCTGCTTAATTGATGCTCATCCCGTATTCAAGGGCCTAAAGCCCCACATACCTGAAAATATCTCCGTTTCGGGTATAATCGCCATTATATATCTCGAGTCACGACGCAAAAATATATGAAGTCAAATCCATATTACTTTGTTATTTGATTTAAGTGAAATATGTTTTTGAATCGTCAACATTCATGCCATTTCATATGGTCCTTGTTGTTCCAACTATTAACATTACTAATGCTATTGTTACTAGCGCGTTGCTGATATTGTGTCCAAAGAAATCACTATAGCATCATATAGAAACGAAAATGTATTCTTGCCTTTTAATGAACATTTAAGAAGACTTTACAACGACACTGTGAGGTGGAGGTGTTGCAGAGGGGTCCAAATTCACGTATATAGACACTCAATATAATATTACGTCTTCCCACAAGGGTCTCCGAAGGGGTAGACAGAGGTGTGTAGTACCTAAATACTTACTTTTGGCTAGATATATATTTTAGGTGCCAACGTGACGGGTGACGACTGCATCGCCGTTTCTCAACCACGACTACAAAATAAACGTCGATACTTAAACGTAATATGGTTTCCTTTCGAAGTTTTCCTACACCGTAAATCTAATCACTGTGCTTAAGATCAGACAAACTCATTGCTATACCCGGTTCTTGAATTTGCAATCTTCGTGTTTCCAGGTCACTACAGCTCTGAAAATATAGCATACTAGCGGCCCGTCCCGGCTTGGGTTGTCCGGCCGGACATTTATTTTTTAAACCGTTGACGTATTTTTTTTTCTTGCAATTAAATTACATTAATCAATGATAATGTAGTATTCAAATGGTGAGGGAATTTTTAAAATCGGTCTAGTACTGTTTGAGCCAATTCGTTGTAAATACACTTACATACAAATCTTTCCAATTATAATATAATTTATTAATATTTCCTCTTTATAATAGATATAGGATAAAGATGGTGTCCACGGCATTTGGCCACAATAGATTTTCGAGCTATGGATACTTGTAGGTAGCAGAAAATAATTTCCGCATATGCACCGCAGCGTCTGTCACAGTAATTTGTTGGTGGTTAGTATGTGTGGTCCTCGTCGACCGCATCAATTGCACTATTTGCTGCTGTTCACGCAAAAGGTTACAGGATAGAGGTTTACGTATGTAAACCTCTTGCGTATGTATATATGGTGGTCGAGATGTCACATCATGATTATGGCTTATTCTAAACTTCGGTTCAGTACAGTAATTAATCACACCATGAGTTTCACGGCGAAGAAAAGTTCGTAAGGAACCTGCATATTTTGAGGTAGGAATTTAAAGACGGAAATAACTTTAAATGATACACTCACCATTAGGTTCGTTGGCAACTGAATATATCTCTAGCCAAATGAGGGCGTTATTAAATCCTTCGCCTTCGCTGAAAATTTGTGTTCTTTATTTATCGTTTGTCTACGTTAAATTAAATCATTCAAATAAAATACGAACTTTTGAATTGTGTTATAAATGAATGAATAAAAACAGAATAAACCCTAGTCTTCCTTCTTTCCTTTCAACCTCAAATACTTCGCGGGATCGTATCTCACCAGCAGTCAATACGGTTTTAATGGAGCAATGAATGCAAATCTTTTTTTTTCTGCACGGTTCGGCTTTAGGGGTCTATTACAGAAAACGAGCAATCCGTCAAACGTAATCTCCGTTGCTATTTTCATAGAAATTTTATTTCCAGGAAACCATCTCAACATTTGATGTACAGGCCTGTGAAATGGCTTATTTTGTATATTCATTAAAATCAGGGTAAGTAATACATTTATATAAATAAATATATATTTATAATAAATTTGTTAATTCAAAATAAAAAAAAACTCTTTCGCATGTTATGCTCTTACAGAAGATTAAAGCGATAAAATGGAAAGGTGAATATATTATTCTCTAGACACTTCGTGCTCCACACAGAAATTCCCAGATGGCCTTTGGTCAAACTCCGATAGATAGAGGAGGTTCTCACGAATTACGGTAACAAACGGAAAAGTAATTTTGGTTAATGATTTGACACTTTTACGATGTTCCCGCCTCGTGGGAGGGCTCATGTTGTGCCTCGTGTGTACCTGAGCTTTATTAACGTGATCGGGGTCCCATTACAACTACACCATTTTTTCCGTTGACTTTTCTCATTCGTAAAAGGAAGAAGTATTTTTTAAATACGAGGAAGATGATATACATTAATGTGTCTTGTTTGCTGGTTAGGCGTATAACTTATGCGCTGTAAATCCAAAAATTTATGCTAAATCAGTTTGTATTTGTTATGTACGAAATATGAAAGAAACGAAAGAAATCCGACAAGCCGTGGTGGCCGAGTGGTTCGAGCAGTTGCCTTCGACGCAAAGGTCGCAAGTTCGAATCCCGACTGTACCAATGAGTTTTTTCTGAACTTAAGTACAGTGATTAGTCACACCACGAGCTTTACGGTGAAGGAAAACATCGAGAGGAAACCTGCATACGTCAACGTGAGAAGAAATTCAAAGGCGTATGTATAGTTGTGCTGGAGTAACGGCGATGGACTCGCCATCTGTCACGTTGGCACCTAATATACCTCTGGCGGAAAGTGGGTGTGTGGGTATTACCTATACACCTCTGCCTACCCCTTCGGGGACCCTTGTGGGAAGGCGTGAGGAAAGAAATCCGTAAGTCTAGAGAGTAGTGTGGCTGTAATCTCTTGGTCTACATTGTGAGGACCTATTTATATATATACAATTTATAAAATAGAGATTGTACAATTTTCTCAGGCGTTTTTTGGTTCTCAGAAAATATATACACCAACAAATGCTTTGCATGAGATCTTTATGGCTCTTTATGTCTATTTGTGTCACCATCAAAGAAGTACATGCAACAAGTAGCAAACAACCATCAAAGAAAAAATACTCTTATCTTTATATAGCACGTTGTGAATTCTTGTTAGCGTGAATATAGCCTTCGAACGGTTATTCTTAGAGAATCGTGTAGGCGATAAATTTATAAGGCTTTTGACGAATATAATATTGACCTTTGGAAAGACTTTCAATATATGCGCCATTAACTTGATAATTACGCAATTTTCGGGCTTTTAATCTTTGTACCATGTAACACGCAACAGTATAATTCATATCTATAAGTCTGTTATTCTCACTAATATTCTAGATGCGAGTCTAAGTTTGCTAATTTGCTAGTTTGATATAGAAAAGTACAAACCACGTCAAAATAAATAATTCACACATGTTAAAAAATAGAGAGTGATCTTAAATGTGTCATGATTTCATTCAATTATATTATATTCCAATATAATCCAAAACGAAGTCGAAGTCCCATTAAGTTGTCCCATCAGTAACATAACAATACATACCGGATGGTGCTGCAGAGAGGACACGCTAACCTTGGCGGTGTTACGCAGTTCATGAACTCATAATTGAACATGAGATTGTGAATTATAAATGTAAGGAACGTCTGTCTACCAGCTTCATATCCACACTGCTCATTAATGCGCACGCTCTGCCGAGGTGCGAGACGTTTATTTATACGGACGCGGTTTTGATTCCAAATTATTCCCTGCGTCGCTGTTTTTTCTTCCTGAATAAATAAAATGATAATAAATGGAAAGAGAAAATCCAGTAGGGTGTAATAAGTACTAGCACTCAGTGAAATATAGCGGAGCTAATCTGAGAGAGAAACGACTCGAGTTACAGCAAAGCCGACTCTTAAGGATTACGAATATTTGGCGATAAACCGTCGCGGATCTCCCGCGATACACGCAAATATGACTTCTAACTCGAGTTCTAATTGATCATTCCTCATTGAACGTTCTTTGATATTTTATTTTATGCCAGCTTTATCTTCTCAAATAATTAACAGAAATTCAATGCCTCATTCGTATATACTTATCTGTAGTGCTGTTTATCGGGTCTGAACTATTTATTTTTCCAAACATGTCCCATGAATAGAGCTAACAACCTGCCGTGGCTGGCATGCTGATTAAGGTAACATCGTTCGTTGTCTCCACTTTATGCAGAAGGGTCTCTCCGGAATGGGATGGTTACGGACTGATAAAAAGATGAATAATGCCGAGAGAATTACGTGAATACCTACCTGTTATCTGGCATCCGAGTGTTTCCGTGTGTTACGAAATCATTTATTTAGAACTGTGTCGCCGAAAGCGTTCGAGGTTATTATTCAGGGAAGGTAAGCGCGAGACTACACCGCTACGGCTACGAAACTCATCGTAGCGCTACGAGTGTAGTAGCTCTGTATTTGTTTTTGTGTTAATATGGTATGTCCGTTATAACGCTATATTTAATATTAATGTGTACATATAAATGGGTAAATACTGCATTAACATATCAGCATGCTAGGTCGAATAGAAAGAATAAAACATACAATAGATAATGGCAATTAAGTTCCGCATAGAGAGTACATATTATTTATCAATGACGTTTGTAATTAATCTACTTGATTGCGTGCAATATATGTACTTGTGTTCGACTAATGGCATAGTGTTTTATGACATAGACATCGCTTTGGTAACGTCAGGTTTTAATGAGTGGAATACGGGCACGTACGACGAGTTTCTGAATAGAACGCTGAGTGTTACTGCAGTGACCGAACTGCTGCAACCCTTTCACTGCTGTGGAACTCAAACAAATCAATACAAATAAATAAAATTTGAGTGTCTGTTTGTAATATTAAAAAAAAACGCGTTTTTCTAAATGCATATGGATGGTTGTATACACGGTCCATATACCAAAATATATTTTTTCCAATTTTTGTTTCTGAAACGGCTGGACCGATTTTGACGGGACTTTCACTGGCAGATAGCTGATATAAAAAGGAGTAACTTAAGCTACTTTTATTAAGGTAACTGAACAATATTGTTTTTGTTAAATTCCACGCGGACGAAGTCGCGGGCACAGCTAGTTAACAATAAAACACCAACAACCTGGTAGGTTGATGTAGAACTTTGGCTTGAAACTGTTCAGCATACAACTTCTAATCAGGTTTATTATGGTGAAAGCGATCGTTATTTGTTTCTCTGGCTATGAACCGCGGTTGCACTCGTGTGAAATTATCTTATTCGCTCTCTTGGGCATGATGAAATTTAGGGCCTTCCTCAATTAATAAGGTTTTTTAACCTGTTCGGTAGTTCCTTGGATTGGCGCATTCAAATAAAGACACTCTGATAATATCTGTATAGATTAGACGGAGTACCTATGATTATCTGTCTATATGTTGCGACTTCTATTATCGTGATGGACCGTCATTTCCTATTAGGTACTAGTGGTACAAAGGAGTCGGGTATGAACGGCAAATCCCGATTAGGAAGCTGATCTCACTAATGATATTTATTAACTAGTGAAACAGATGCCATTCATTTTGTATTTTAGAACGTTTCGAAGTTTTGCAAATCAAATAAAAGCATTGAAAAATTTCGGGTATGTATGAGCTCTCTCATTTAAATATACATGCTTTCAGACCATTTATTATTTATTTATTACAAAGAATAATTACTGTTATCCATAGCGTTATTTTTTTTTGTTAAAAAATCTTAATAAGTTTAAAATTTTCAACAGTTAGAGAAATGTTATTAAACACAGTGAATTACTCTTGGGGCGCGTGGTGTACACAATAAAGCCGCGATTCACGAAGTCCTTCGGGACATGGAACAAAAGAAAGTACATATATGACTAACCACAAGGGTCAACGTATCTATCTCGACGCACACGCAATAATGTAATAAATATGATTATATATTACACTTCTATGCTTTAGTTTGATATTGAAATCAATTAACCAATAAATATATTTTACGCTTGCGCACAAAGGTCCTTAAAAGATAAGTAGGATTTATTAGCACTCACTTTTAATTGAAGAGATATTTAAATTAGCAAAAGTGACATATGACGATTCGTCAGTCTTCAGGCACGCCTACCAGTTCTAGAATAAAAAGAGGAAGGAAGAAGAGAAAGAAGAAGAAGATCCATGAAGCCATAGGTCTTCATCCTACTCCTACTAAGCGTCTGCATATATAACGTAATGGGGTACCTTTGATTGAGTTTAATATTCTAGCTGGATAATCGTGGTAGCTCCATGAAGTAGCAAATAATTGAACGCTACAGGCTAAATGACAGTGATGTATTTTTGGCCCTCGCTAAAATTAAATTGTGAGGTATCGTGTTGAATGTTAGACGTTGACGGCAGGTGAAAATTGTTGTTAGTCAGATTTCGTGTCGGAGTGTTGGTGTGAAATCTGTCAGGTTAATGAGCCCGCGCGTCCCATGTCGCTCCCACGTCCGATCCGCATCTGACGTGCAGATTACTTCATGACAGATCCTCTTTAATTAACTTGTTACCCTGTCACTTTCATTTACCCGCTATTATCTTGACGCCGTACCATCAGTGACACGTCAAGATGAAACATTTTCTAACTCAAAATTATATCGTTATGATATCAGATGCTTTCAACCCGTTTTGTTGTTTGCCCCTGGCAAAGATGAAATTGGACAACGATATTGGGACGCAAAGAGCATAAATATTTGTTCGGGAAGATAATAAAAACCTTTGCATAAAGAAACTCTCTCATAGAGCTTAATTAGGTTTTTGTAGTACTACAAAGTCTTTTTTAAATAACGAATGCTTATTCAGTACAAAAAACGAAATCAGTGAATTTGTTAAGAAAAATCCATACATGGTATCAAGTTATTCATGACTACACGAAGGTAAACGATTCAACTTATACTAGTCACAGCTTTAGCAGATGTGCTGAGTCTGGTACTTGAAGCTCAATGTGGCTGTTCTACTGATGTGAGTCAGACTATCGTAGCTGATGCTCCATGTCTTGTCAAGTTATCGACTCAAGTTACGATAACATACCTGTACTGAATTTACAATAATCTACATCAGAATAAAATTCACTCAATATAATTTTATTTTATACTAGCAGTTCCGCCCAGCTTCGCTTGGTGAAAAATAAAAGTTGCTATGACACGATCGCAGCGCCACTTATCGGGTCCAATTTTGAATCTACACAGAAACACAGAAAATTTAATTAAAATCGGTCCAGTCTTTTACAATTCCATAAAGGACATATAGACAAACATTAATTTTTATATATATAGATTCACGATGTAACCAAAATAAAAAAAGAAGATTGCAGGTATACAACAAATTAGGAGCTACAATATTTTTGCAGGTCGGTCAGCTAACACCTTTTGGAAAGTCTAGGTACCGTTTTTTAAGTCGGTTAATAATAGCAATTTTACCGAGCGATCACTAGTTTAGTCCTTGAGAATTTAATCAAACAATTTTGTAAGATTCCTGTGAGTATAATGAAGACTAGAAATGCTATGAACGATGGGTTTGTACTTTGTCGTAATAAGCTCTGAAATAATTAAGCTTGGGTAATAATTTTGCATTAACTGAATATTTAAATTTTATAATCTTGTAACATTTTATTAGATATTAATAAGATTTTGTTCGTAATTCGAATTTTAGCTTTTGACATTCACGCTTCATATCACTACATTTTAACTCTTCGCCTCACAAACTACGTAGTAGTTGATATTCGCACTATTTGTTAAAGAGGTAGAAGCACAGGTTAAAGAGTACAGTAGGATCTCGCGGCCAGAATTGGACTTTAGCGACGGGGCAGTATCCATACTTTACAAAGGTTCGCAGCCCTGGTACTTTACAATAGTAGTCTTGGTAGTCAATATTAGTAATAATACTACATAGTACATACATAAATATCATCACGCCAAGTCCCTAACGGGGTAGGCAGTACATAGTAGTTCTTTCGCCATGTCATGTTGTTAACCTAAATTAATATCTCCGTTGAAAAGAGGGTGTTGTTACGCCTCTGCCTACCTCTACGGGGACCCTTGTGGGAAGACGTGAAGATATAGATATTTGTTATCCTAACATCTATTTTACTGTACACTACGTTTATGAGTAGTACCTATGTAGTTGATATATAATATAATATGAAGTCACTAGACACGATGACAATATGACACTCCATCATGAACGTTACGCCTTGAAACCGTTTCGGTGTAGCAGTTGCCCATGAATGGCAAACGCGGTCACATTCACCACATTTGCTCAAATGGCTGGCTCGTATCATATTCATGAACCTCGATAGATGGCTCGTGTTTAAGAGCGAGAAGTTAAGTGAGTCGGCGCCGCGTCTGCTCTTCTCGCATTAGTTAAGACCGGATGAAAAATACTCCCTGCCCGAGGTGTAAGTACTTTGTAAAGTGATTAAGCAGATGCTACTATGTAATTTAAAAATACTTGAGTTAGATTTGAAAGTCAGCTGGCTGACTAGAACATTACAATTTCTCTGTTGCAATTAAGTAAATTTGTAACGTATACAATACTAGCTTATGCCCGCGGCTTCGCCCGCGTGGAGTTCGAAAAAGTAGCTTTGGAGATTTTCCTGCTAGAATCGGTTCAGCCGCTATGTCGTGAAAGAGCATCATACATTATAATATAAGAACTTTGAGTTACTGAGGATTATTAAAAAAAAGTAGCCTATGTCCTATTCCTAGGTATAAGCCTCACCTTTTCAACTTTCAGCCAAATTGGCCGTGAAAGAACCGCAAACATCCAAACTTACAAACTTTCACATTTATAATATTAGTAAGATAAGATAAGACTGGTCACGAATGTATTTAACTATGAACGTGGAGGCAGATACAAAAGTCTACAGAGAATTCTACTCCTCCTACCTTCTCCATATGATATGATGGATACAAAAATATTTGCTTGTAAACTATTTGAAGCAGTTATCCAAAATTTATGCGCATACTATTTTACCGTTTATTAGGTAAGGCAACAAAAGTTTATTAAAATGATTGATGATGAGAATTATGTAATAAGTTTACCTCACGGGAGTAAATCTTATGCTTCTTAACACAGTTATTTATCATTTATAACACTATTATATTGTGTTATTTTATATATATATATACTGAGGGTATTATTGATACTGATCCTTTGAGTCGTGAAATATGGAAAATATTGTGTATTGTCTAAAATACTATACCTTCGGAGACTTGAAAATATTTATTTATTCTATTGTGATAAAGCTAATTATCATGGAAACTGACGTATTATTAACAACAGCAGTGGGAGTGTAGATATATCAGAGTAATGGATATTCCAGATAAATGCGCCATTAGCATCGCAACACACCATTATGTCAGGCCTGGCCACGAATGTGCCGTGAGTGTGGCTTCAAGTAATACGCAGAGCTGCCGCTGATGCGAGGAAATTATTCGTCTCGCACCCCCCTCGTCGCCCACACAACAAATCTTACTTACTATTGCTGCTTTCAACAAAACATTTGTCTTCGCACTTCATGCGAGTGTTAGTCTTTATTAAATCAAGCTTACATCTGTATATACCTTAGACACATTTACATTCACATACACTTAATCTTTATCTTTGTTTGTAGTTTAAAGATGTAGGTACTATTTCTTTATTTTTGGGAACACAGGTAGGTTTGCTGGTAGTTCAGGAACACTTTCTGCTAGCACTGCTGATCTATCAAAGATGACGTAACGTAGGCAACACGCTAGTAATATTCCGATATTAGAGGATTTTCTTGGTGTCAGTGGTTGGTTACTATCACGTGGGCCATTACACAATTCGTATTTAATATAATCTAGGAAGTATTAAACTTATATAAAATAACATTATGTAAATGAAGTAAAATATTAGTATCCGTATTCACCAACCAATACTAACGGCTCTTATCAAAACTGTACAGCCTACTTTAGTTTGAAACTAAACTGTTATTTTGGGACATAAAATATCAACGCATTGACTAACTAGGCCGGACAAAACCAACTTGAAAACTACCGAATAATGAACAGATGTTCATTGTAGGAATGGAGTTGACTCTGGAGAGGGCTCGAGGGGACAAATTAGAGGGATTTAATTACTCTTCTCTGTTATATGTCATTTTGCCGCACATTCTATCGCCCAAATTGATTATGATTAAAACTTTAAAAGCCGTGGTGATTGAATGATTTATGCAGTGACCTGGAAAGGCAAGAATAAAAAGCTCAAGCTGTCGAGTGAACTCCCCGTTGAGGTCTTTAGAGGGCTCATGGTGCTGCAAACGTCCATAAGCGGCGGTAACCGCTTACCATCAGGCATGTGGATGAAGCCAAAGCGCACTACTCTCTTTGCCTACCTTGAGTAAGCCGTAAGAAGCAAGAGCCTGCTCTATAAATTTTATTGACTTCAAGAAGGGCGAACAACTTGCTATCCCTGTAACCTGTAAGAACATCAAAAGTACCGATTTTGGTAGGGTGCAATGCAAGATGCATCGGTTATTTTCACCGATATAGTAAATAATCCTTTCATCGTAGAAATATGAGAGGGTTTTCCTGATTCACATTATGTAACAAACGTATTTTCGAATTTTTGAGGGATCCGGGTTACGTTTAATAGGTTTTACGTCTGTCGATATATAGGTACTCGTTTAGCAAGTGTGAAATATCCGAAGTTACATCATTAAATGCTATTTTATATCTAGAATACACGCGCTACCGTTGCTATCAAAGTGTTTCTTGCACAAGTTGAATATTTCACGAAAGCAGGTTTCTTCTCAACTTAGCGTTGCTTTCACCGTCAAATGTAACAATCGTTGTCGGTTATCCCTATGCATTCATTTTGAGTACAAAAGCAGCAACATTTTGTTGTTCTTAAGCACCAACCAAAGCACAATATTAGATATCTAAGTTTTTGCAGGAACACAGAATATGATGCAGGTTTATTAAGTAAAGAGTAATTCTGTTGTTTTGTAAAAACAAGAATAGGTCATTTACGGGCTATTTTAGTCATTGTATGTGCATTCAAATATTAATTTAATTTCCCCTCATAGTTTTGAGTGTATATATAGTGTATTTTACGTATAGGATCTTAGTAGACTAAAGTGAATTAATTAACAATGTAAAGTAAATTGCGAACAGAATACTTAAGTATGTGTATCAGCCCAAAATAATGTATAATTCCATTTAACAGCAATGAGCAACTATTCGTCTAAGCCTTAGGCACGCGCAACTTGAATATGCTTTATCAGGAGAATGTAGTACTAGTAGTACTACATATCTTGTGCAAAAATATAAAAACAATGCCTCAGGAAAAGCGATCACCATAAACCATTTGCTAACCCTACAAAAATCGCTTCCAAGTAAAGATAATACCATAACAAAACAGGAAAATAACGAGTGTTTTCTTTCACATGGCAATGATGGCTTTAGTATGGAAATCGCTCAATTTTGTACAACGCTGCAGGTACAATACAAGAATATCTTCAGCTTTGAAATGACAAGATTGCTCTAATGACATCCTTAACTGAAGTTACTGTTCGTTGCATTGGTGAAATTTTTAGATAGTTAAGAGAAAAACTACGAAAATCAGATGGCAGTTAATCACGCGTAGGATTCTGAATGTAAGCCTGGGGACGCTGATGTTCATCGATGGCCCATGACTCAAGTCAATAGCATTACTAAGCCGCACATGTGACTACAGCAGGCCCGCACTTGGGGTACGTTTAAGGTCGTGGCTTAATGGACTATTCTTCTTATCGTCCATACCAGCCATAGCGGGCGAGTTGTGTAAGCAGACTCAAAATCAAGATTGTAGATCCTAGCCCTATAGTAGGTATCAAACTATTAACTAACTGTGACTAACTATTACAGTGTACTACCACAATTTTTACGAATAAGGTACAAAGGTAAGGTAGAAATAACAAATCATAGTCATGCTCGAGATACAACGATGGTCGGCATCTGCAACGCTGGCACCTAAATCTATTTCCTTCCGAAAAATGGATGTTGTTGCACCGCTGCCTATATATTTTTTTTGTATTGTCTCTCGTAGCGTGAGTTCCGGAAACTTTTGCTACTTAACCGGTCAATGGCTAAGCAATGCAGCTAAGGGCACCCCCTGGGGGTACGAACCTCGGCTTAGGGCGTTGCTGGATCGCGAGCAAGGGAACTGGGCTGGTAATTTTATTAAAATATTATTTGGGGGCTACCGCTGCCTACCATTTCGGGGACCTTTGTATTAGGCCTATTACTAAGGCATGCAGATATCTGCATGCCTTATGAATGCCCGATGAATATGGTATATTATGCATATGCATAATATACCATATTCATCACATGGTGATATTCATTGAACATAAATGTCATGTAAAGACCGCCGCATGCGAGCGCGCCAGATTAGCAATCACTGGAACCAGATTGCTCTCAATTAGCGTACTCAAGCTTTAATTTCCTTCACTCGCCGTCTCAATTTGGCATTTCTACACTCAAAACTCAACCTTCAAGCTAAAAAATAGTGATCATTTCAATATAGTTTATTATTTTCGCACCTACAATATTATTTGTCTCATCGCCTTTATAATTAAGCGACGTTAATCGTAAAGCCCTCCGGTGAAACTCCATATCTCAGTTTTCTTTATTACATGAAAGTCGTTCGCGGCCTATATAACGTACCACGAAGAAGATAGCAGCAGCTTTATATCCTATTTATTTGGTGTTGTTGTTGACCCTTTTGCTAGCCGGCTGTGGGAATGGTTTACAATGGCTTTTGAACCAGCGCGTTTGAGTCATGCCCGCGCCAGTACTAGCAATAAACAACCAATTTGCGCAGTGGATCCACAGACTCAAAGCCGTGAATGTAGAACAGCACATTTAAATACGTCATTTGTATCCGTTTAATTCTAATAGTTTTCCAAGTAAACCCCTTGCTGAAGTTGTTGGAGTACTAGTTTATCTTCGCTGGGCATATTCTTCGATCATATTTGTAATCAGGCAGTGGTCTGCGATGCCATGATGTTAATACAATGTATGTAAAGGTTTGTTTGTCAGACATCCAAGGGATGCAAAATGTCTTTATCGCGTTAATTGCGCTTCGTCTCTGGCATTCAGCGCACCCTTTACGGTTTACATTGGAGCCGGGTACGGGATAAAGCCAGTCCCTCGACCGTTTCGGACATACTTAATCGTTCTTGAAAAGCCTTTTCAGAATTTAAGACTCAAATATACGAAGGCACTTCTATTAAACGTTCTAAAGTAAATCTGTGCATAACGAGAATTCTTAGCATGCCTTGCAAAAATGGGTCAGTAGAAAAGTCTTTATTTTCAATGTTTTATTACCTTTAAAATATATAACATTAGTCGCTACGACAGTGCACAGGTTCTTACCGACCGTCCGGTCCAAATAGCTTGTATAATATATTACGTAGCAGCAACTCTGAGCAAATATTGGATCTATGTGCTTGTAACTACTAAGAACTATTACCTACTTCTTATTTTAATATTTACTACCACAAAACTAAACAACTATTTGGCTTGTTTATTAGCTATACAGAAATATGCGGAGCTGACTACCAACCTTCACTAGTTGGAGAGGCACTATAAGAAGAAGAAGAATTAGCTATACCAGATATAGGTACCATAATACTGAAATTGAAGGGTTTTCGTTTGAGCACATTTCCCCTAGAACTATAATACATATTTATTAAAGATTTTTTTTTAGCATTAAATTTTTTTATGCTATTGATAAACCAACAAGCGATAGGAAAATGTATACAACCCTTTGATATCCACCAAAAATACAGTTTTTAAGAAATTCTACGGTGGGTGAAATCGCGGCACAGATAGCTACACTAAATCGGTAAAATAATTTGGAATGACACCTTTAGAATTAAAAAATTAAGTTAATACTTAAAACCGTGTGTAAAACATGTGCTGGCCTATTTTATTTAATACTGCGCCGGTGGAGTATTTAGAATGACAAACAACTCCCAAGGAGTTGCGAAATAAGTTCGTAAGAAAAAGTTTTTCTAATGAAGACTTATTAGGTTTGTTGTCAATAGCTAATTGAAAAAGTTGTTTTTCTGTAGCGATGTAAGTATTGAGCTATATAAATAAATATTTGGGCGAACATTTAAGCTAAGAGTATCCAACTCAGTACTAAACATATAATTCTTGTCTTAGTGTAGATTAGATTAACTATCGAGTTTGTTCTCGGTACGTTTAAGGGAACATTTCAGTCATAAGTACCTGTGTCACAGAGACAACCGTGATGTAAGAGACTCGGTGTGCCGTGTGAATGTAGGACATTATATGTCACGCGAAAATCGTTTTGATCAACTGGCAGCGATAAGAATTTTTAAAATCGGTTCGGTACTTTTTGAGCCAATTCGTTACAAACATACTTACATTCAAATCTTTTCTCTTTATAATATTATTAAGTATTAAGTATAGATAGCTTTATGCTCATAAATTTGCCATGATCTGTCTCTTAATTGGACTTTAACCGATCCAAACTTCTGCATAATCCCAGTCAAAATTTTTCCCATTTCTCACTATTGAACATCACGCAATATTTCAAACGTTCCATTATATCTACATATATCGAATATAAGTAAGACCAAAGCGACTGGCGATGTGCATGGGGTCTTTACACAAGTACTTAGGTGTGAGTGTGTGTATTTCATGCTTTCAATATAGAACTTTCTACTCTAGGCAGAACTTCACTTGAAGCTCCAACGAACTTAGATTTGATGCTCAAATTAAACTTAGTTTAGACATGCCGCGGGCAGAACACTTCATTACAAGAGCATTGCGCCACTTGTCTGGAGCGGCTTAACATGAAAGGTTCACAAATTCACTAAGCCAGGTTCCATATACGTTGTGTTTTTTCATCTATTTCGCGAATAATACATTTCATCCATGAAAACACATATTCCACTTCCAATTCGGAAGCTTACCATAACTGTCTATGTTGCCTTTACTTTATGAGCGATACGAGAGTGAATCGGTGAGTGTGACTGAGTTAGTTGTATAGGAAATAGACTGGAATAATCTGTTGAGCTGTAATAATATTTTTACTTTATTACACTTTATTTGAATACAAAATGGGGGTAATATGTTGAAATGTTTAATAATAGAAAATATCTAGGGCATTAAGATTTTGTCTGTCTTGGTACTCGTTTTCAAATATGGCTCGGATTTTCAAATACCTCTGTACGCAAGTTCAGAAAATGTTAACGGTGCAGACGGGCCCATTAATAATATACATATAGGTTGGTAACTACGTACTTAAACATAGCTATACTGGCATGTGTGTAATATCTTTCAACTTCTATATTATAATGAGCTTAGTCGCTGTACCTGGCAGCACGCTGGTTTGATTATTTAAAGGCCTAAGGTTAAAGGCTTAATCCTTGCTTAATAGGCATTTTTAAAGAGATATATATATATATCTCTTATATATAAATATATATATTTGTCTTACATAAGCACGCATTCGTATATTGTACCAGAATTTCAATTTCAAGTCATGATTGACTGTTTATCGACTATTTATCGAGATAGCGAGCGCGAGCATACATAGGCTGTATTTTTATATGTCTGACTGCCGAAATATGTTGAGCCATGTTTTTTTCTTTCCTTACGGAAATCGAACGAGCGACTTACCTGCCCAAAAGAATCGAAGCAATATTATCATGTGACCTCCCCGCTAATGTTTTTCTGAAGATGTCAGGATGGAGTTTTCTAAGAAGAATTGCTGGGTCGGCAGCGCGTAATATAGTATATATCCCTAGTTCAGCAAGCGGCAATAACAACCTAGCGTCAGGCGGACTGGATGCTTTTCTGACACTTTCTGACAATTTTGAAAATCTTCGCGGAATGTTTGCTCAATTTATTAATGAGTAAGGCAGAATAATCTGATACATATAATAATTAAACAGATATATCTTCACGCCTTTCAATAAGGGTCCTCGAAGGGGTAGATAGGTCAGCTATACTCCCAGCTAATTTTACAAAACTTTGAAAGCAAAAGTGTGTGCAAGAAGAGGCAGAGGAAGGCCACGTTACAACTACCTGGATCAAATCGATCGGACGCTCAAGGACGGGAACGTTAAGAGTACTCGAAACCGACGAGCATGTATGAAGAGACTGATGAATGTGGACGAAGTGAAAGAGGTATGTAAGTCTAGAGAGAACTGGCGCTCTATACTCTCTGCCTACCCCGTTAGGAACTTGGCGTGATGATATGTATGTATGGATGCAGCAGAAAAACTGCAATAAACAAGCTCAGATGCTTATTTACAACAGAAAGAATATCACGAGTAGAATATAATAGTGGAGGATTATTGACATGCCGCGTCGTTTACCACTGAACAGATACTATAAAGCGACATTTCTCTCGTCTAAAATACCCCTTTCAGTCCATTTATCCTCATCAATCTCTTTTATATGAAGATAAGCTTAGAATACATTATAATAATAATGGAATGATACTTACGTCAAACCTTACTCACCCAAGCATATTGTATGACCAAAACATCGTAACCTATGCTGTATTTGGTGAGTTATGGGTTCAAGGTTATTAAATAATAAATACGTTTATGTATAATTTGTATTAATTTTGAAGACTTGTAGTCCTGCTTGAGACGCGGCAATAGACCCGCAATCTGTCACGGTAGCGTCTAAAATATACCTACGGTGAAAAGATGCTGTTGTTACAACTTTGCCTACTCTTTCGGGGACCCTTGTGGGGAAGGGTAAAGATATACATAATAGGTGTATATCTTAAAATTTTTATTGTAATTAATAAAATGAAAAAAATTATCATCATCAAGCTATAATTTGCAATGTGCAAAATGCAAAAGGTCAGGTCAAGACCCCTACCCTAAACCGAAGAGAATGTATGAAGGAAATAATGAAAGTGGACGAAGCGAAACAAGTATGTAAGGTTCGTAGCAAGTACCCCTACGGGAAAGAGGCGTGTTTATATGTATGTATGTATGTGAAATGGTTGACTGTGTTATATATTTCAAAGTATTAGGTATTTTTTGCACATATCAGATATTGTTTTGATAACGAGCTTAAGGTACTTGTATCTTAAATCAGTTTTGAACGATGGCTTGGCTTACATAACATATCAAAGGGCTTTGTTCACCTAATTATTTTAATTAGTAGGCAACACTAGAGCATGTACCTTTATGCCGATGGCTTATAACATCACAAGGGCTTATATATTTGCTTATCCTGACTTGACTGCCTTCTGGCACAGCGAATTAGATTGTCAATCATAGTTTATATTAACGGCACTTAAATTTATATCCGTAGGCAAGAAATTAACAAACTTAACATAAAATAAATAAAATAAGTTAGTTAACAAAATAAATGAAAAATCTACACTATTCAAAAATTATACTGCATTATTATGAGTAACAACCACCTTCAGGTGTATAAAACTATTGTTATGTCCTCACGCCTCCCCGCAAGGGTACCCGAAGGGGTAAGCAGAGGTGTATAGGCAGTACCCACACACCCATTTAATATATCGAAAATCATTGAGACCCCATGACGTGTACCAGACACGTAGGAAAGACGTATAGAAACAAACAAAATCCTAGCGGTCTAACACATAGGTACATAGTTTATAATCTATATACATATAGGAGATCCCATTTTTGAACTGACTCATCACGAAATCTCAGGAACTGTAAGGCCGATTGACTTGAAATTTGGTAGGAGTATTCCTTACGCGGTGTAGAGGTCAGCTAAGAACGGATTTTGTGAAACTCCACCCGGAAGGTGGAGTGCAGGGAGATCCCATTTGTGAACTTACTCATTAGGATATCTCAGGAACTATAAGGCCGATAGACTTGAAATTTGGTAGGAGTATTCGTTACGCAGTGTAGAGGTCAGCTTAGAACGTCCGCGATTGTATTTAATTATACCATATAGTGGATATACCACCATAACCATTTTTATCTTTTACATCATTATTAGTATCAATATTGCACAAGTGCGAAGCCGGGGCGGGCAGCTAGTCCGTATATAAGTAGGTACAAACTTGATTAAACTGACTGAAGGGTTAAATAAGATAGTGCGGTACTTACTATAAGTTAACGAAGAGATGATATAATTAAGTCAGGTTCAAATACGGAGGTTTTCTTACTAAGGCGGGAGACATCATTATACGTAAGCGGAGGCGAGTGGCGACGTAGGTACTCGTATGGCGCGAGGGTCGGTAAACTGCGGTCAGGGGCGGGCGCAATCCACACTGCTCGTTAGTCTCCTGCTTTAATGTATACACACTAGAGATTGATCATTAATATTAATAATCTAACTACTAGTATTCGTACTCTAACTATATGCTACAGTGTGTGAAAGAAGAGGCAGAGGAAGATCACGTTCCAATTACAAAGTTCAAATCGATCGGCCACTTAAGTATGGGAACCTCAAGATTACTCAAAACCGGTGATCATGTATGAAATGATTGATTCATTTATTTAAGTATTTATTAATTTATTTAATGTCTTTATCATCACTTACGCTAATAATAATAATTAAAATCAAATCAATCTGACTCAATTACGGGGACTTCAAAAGCACTCGAATCCTGCGGGGATGATGATGACTGTGGACGAAGCGAGAGATTTGCAACGCTAGGGAGAACTGGCGCTCTGCCTATCCCATGAGGAACTCGGCGTGATGTAAGTATGTACAATATGTGCACAATTCATTTATCGTATATTTTGGAAGCAATACTTTATATGCATAGCTTAAGAGGTTTCTACAAGGGGCGCAAATCCATATGGTGTAGTTTTAGGTTTTTTTTATTATTAGTTAGGTATACATATTGTGTGAGGCAAAAAGAGGTTTACATAGAATACAAAGTATTAACTACTATTTATTATTCATTCGCGAGAATAAGCTTTTGTTTGTTCAGCGCCAAAATAGTGAATTTATATTCCGTCAGTAGCAAGTTACAAGGGAATCAACTCAGTCGAACGAAAATTGTAAAGCGATTTAGTAGGGGCGCTCGCGGCAGACATTTGTAGATACATAATGTGCTTGATTTAAACTGCGGCCACGAGCTGAGTATGTAACTGCAGAGCTACTACAGCTAGCTGTGACAAAGTCACAGTCGGAATAATCCCTAGGGATTATTCCGTCAAACACAACGTAATTCTTACACAACAGATGTAGACTTCTTTATAATTATGATACGTACGTTTTGAAAGACGTAAACTTTTCATTTCCGCTGACAAAAAACATCTGTGTCCTGAGCTTATTTGTTAGTTGTGTCCTGTGTGTTATGTTAAATGTATACATATTTGTATCCATTCAAGCAGGTATGTATACCATACGTATAGAACTGACTGTTTCATAGCCTTCAAAATTCTAAGTGGAAGATTTTTAACAGTTAACATATTTGTAATGCTTGCAAATACGAACTTATCATATCTATATTAATTCAAAATTTGTTCATGCCTTCTTAATATGGACAAAAATGTAAACTTCCTAATAAACACAGGTACTGTATCATACGCGAACAGTGGACAATGATTGAACGGAAATACATTTTCGGTTGTATACGAAATTTCATTGGATGTATTTCGGAAGCTGCCAGAGCATGATGCAAACATTTTGAAATTTAAACTGTAAAGCTCGATTAGTTACGCAGGTATTCCTGCGAGCATAAAGTTAGATTCAGCATAGCCGGGAATAGGTAATTGTGTGCATACCCCTACAAATACCTACGGTACTTACTCGGAAACTAATGTGTGTTGTTCGAGTACATTCTTGCGCTTCTTTTTTTAGAAAAATATTAAAACAATTGAATCAATATATATGTACATATTTGTATTTACATCTATTGTATTTTTCCATAATGAGCTGAACGTAGGTACACCATGGCCTCCTAAAGCTTTTTGTTGAAAGAAGTGATGATTAAAAACATAATTTAGATAGGTACTTAGTACAAACTGGAAGTGCTTAATCGACTTTTCATGTAGGTATCTACGCCATGCTTCAATCGAAGCCAGGTGATTGAGTTCGGCCGGGTAATGACATTCTGGGCGGTATCGATCCCACACAAATAATCGAGCCACCGAATAGAGCGCCAAACCGCAAGGCTTGCATCCCAGCCTACTCATGTTGCCATTTAGCTTATACTACACTTTGATCTTAGCCAAAAGGCTGAGAAGCTTATGTTTCATGCCATAGTTATACACGCTTCTGCACTCACACACTCAATATACTTATTTCCATCTTATCAAGCAGTTGAGTTATCAGCCGTGCAATATATGTATAAATGTATTTCTTAAAAAAGTATGGTTTTTAAGAATTAAGTTATTTGTCGAATTAAGGGTGCTACTCATTATAGCATATGGGTAAAATGGGTGTAGATAATTGGTCCCATTGGTAGAATAGGTAATGGCTACAAAAGGTATAGTAGAGTGCCAAACCTTAAACAGCTATGAATGATGTAGGTCGTCAAGTGAAAACGTTCGTAAATTATTTTATGCAAGCTCCATGTATCAACCAATACAGTTAATTGTGGCTTAGCCTATCGTATTCACATTACTTGTTGCAAATGTTGAAAAATTTACTGGATTGATTAAATCGCTTGCTTATTACAACTAAAAGCGTGTGAAAGACCAAGAAATACATAAACTTAAATTATAATAAATTTATGACTTCAATATCCGTGTTAATTTACAAATTCAATTCCCGGTCTGAGTCAATAAACACAACATAACCTTGAGGTACCAGTTTATCAGTAAAATTTTACTTTCATTGTAAACAATGCTAATGAAGTACTTTTTACGAGTAGCGATGCATATATTTTTGTAAAAATCTAAATCAGTATAACCACCGAGGTTATATTCTAACAAGTTCTTTTACTGCCTACGATTACTCCCACAAACGTATTGTAATTGATGACACCAAGTATGTGTATACGAATACGCAAACAAAAAAATATATGTGACCGAAATACCTGTATCCAAGTCATAAATAAATATGTCAAAAAAATAAAAAAAACTATAGACAATTGCTGTATTCAACACGCTTTTTTTTATATTCACTTGCTTTGATTTGATAGCTGGCGAAATTACCCCACATTTCTTCTGAATATAATTTATTTTAGATTTGTCTAATAAAAACAAATCGTTTTGTTCTTAATAATTTTGAACACATAAGTCGGTATAGCTCAGTAAATCGATTTTTATTTGTTAAATCTACTCAGTCGGTACTATTATTAAAATCAATTTGTTGTTGGTTGAGTATTCATGGCGCAAACTCAACACAAATCGGGCGAAATGGGTGCGGCGGGCTAAATGATACACTTAATGCGCATGTCTGTGGCGCATGCGTAGCTGTAAATGTCATAGACAATATCGTATTATCTGGCAACTGCCTTTTGTTTGTAGGTTAAGTTTTAGTGATCAAATTTGACAAAATTTAAGTTCCATTTGTATTTTTATGGAATTTATTTCGTCATGGAATGAGTGAACCTAAACCCCTCAGTTGTAGTGTCTCATTCTCGTATACATAACTTCAGCTGTGTATTTAAGTTTATATCAATGGCTGAATGTAGATTTCCAATTAATTTGACATTGAGTCGAATTGATGTGAATACGGGTGAATATTAAGGAAATTTGGAAGACATTTATCACCCACCTCAATATTAATCCAGTTCGGCTTAAAAACCTATTATATAATTAAATCGACTACGATTCGATTCAATGACGATGAGTCAGCTATCAGTATTGAAACTTTACAACACAGTTGTTGATGATGTGATAGCCGGAGTGAGAGATTGTTTTCTCGACGATGGTGTGGACGAACAAGTTTTGCAAGAGCTTAAGCAGCTCTGGCAAACCAAATTACAGGCGAGCGGCGCCATGGACTTGCCAGCACCCGAACCATCTATGCATGCGCCACCGGTGCTACATAATCTGCAAAAGATCAATAACATGGTTCCCAAGCGGGCAGACTCACATCTGCCACAGCAAAGCTCAAGCCAGCAAAACACAGGAGTGGAGCATGGTGCACCGGCGTCTAATATAGCTGGTGCCCATCCCCATCATGTCCTGGACCCCAACAACAAGGTGCCTGTACAGCTGACACTGCCAGCGCAGCCTGGTGTGATTGGCTCCCAACCTCGCTCATTCACAATACAAATACCTGCATCTGCTCTGAATGGTAACAAACTCCATCAAGTACTCACTGGTCCTATTATAAGTGCAACAATTAACCTCCCCCAGCCTCTGGCAGCAACACTGTTGCAACAGCATATAAACTCTGCACTAGCTGGTCAACAAAATGAATTTGATGGTGGTGGAGGTGGTCGCAGTGGTGCTGCTCCATTCTCATTAGATGGGGCATTAGATTCATCAGATGATGATGGTTCAAATGCTGGGGAAGGGTCTGAAGAAGGAGCAGGCGATGAAGATGAAGATGAGGAATCGGCAGAGGAGCGTGCGGAGGAGGAAGAAGAGGAGCGTGATGAATTTGGTTTGGCTGAAGATGAGCCACTCAACTCAGGCGATGATGTGTCTGATGAAGAGCCAGGGGACATGTTTGACACTGATAATGTTGTTGTTTGCCAATATGATAAAATAACTCGTAGCCGTAACAAGTGGAAGTTCTACCTTAAAGATGGTATCATGCACTTAGCTGGAAAAGATTATGTTTTCCAAAAAGCAAATGGTGATGCTGAATGGTGAAATGGAATCCAAAAACAGAAAAGCCCTGTGTATTTTTATGGTGTAACATATTGTCTCTTGACTGTTAGCTTATGTATCTTATGAAACCTCAAAAGACATTGAACTGTTATCAGAATCTGTAATGATCACTAGCCTTAGTGAAGTTGACCTTAATCTTTAGTAAATTGATTGATTGTAATTCCATTTTCCATGTCATGAAAATGTATTAGGTACTATTTGGCAATACCTATTACTCAAAGTACATTGTATTCAGATTTTTTACAAAAGAACTGAAAACAAAATTTTATACCATATCTCTGGATCATAGTCCTGCCTCATTATTGGATTAATCTATTTCATAATACCACATTATAATTTAAAAAATATACAATGGTTCTACTAAAGTTAAAGTCAAATTTGTATATGTACATGAAAATTATTAAGAGTACCAAATATAGGTGATGGTTCATTGATTTATGAGCTTTTTTAAATTAGTTTATAACTAACAATATTACTTAGTGTACTGTACTGTATGTATCCTCTACTAGCTATTACACTTGGCTTCACCAACACTCCATAATCCTTCTCAAGTATATTTCATTAATCTATTTAACAGTGCCATAACAAACAATACAATACATTATTCATGACTTGCATATTGAAGGTTAAATTATTACAATGTATAAAATTGGTACAATCATACTTTAAGTAATTTTTGTATTGATCCCGCTGACTGATGACTGATATATAGAATAAAATATTGATTTGGGGACATCGGCTTAGTGTCAATACTTTCTGGTTAAAATGAATAATGGAATCACAGTTACACATATGATTATTAATCAGAGATGAAATGAGACCTCATCCCCATTGTCTTGAGTTGAAGAATATACTTTTAATTTATATAAAAAATTTTAGTCTGAAACTGATTTTGAGAATTTTGTGGTTTCAGACTGGTACTGCTAATCAACCCTTGAACTAATAAATGTTTACTCAAGAATAGTACTATAATGAGTCACTAAGCATTGTATGTACCTCAAGATTATATTACATGGTTTCTATTCCATTTCAACTAATTGCTGAAAGTATGATTGTAGCAAGTCTAAATAAGTGTCTCACAATTTTGTCTAGGTGCACTGTAGCTGTGTTGACAGCCACCATCCTATAATGCTCTAAAACTCCTGGGAAGTGAAGTTGAATAGAGTGTTGGTTTTGTTTGTATAAGGGATAATTCAAGTTGGTCTTGTGATAGTGTGCAAACGCTGAGGTTCAGGTTACATTTTGACACTAATATATAAGAAGGATATTTTAGTTTTGATACATCTTTAGAGAATTTTCAATGTTTCAATTCAATACCCATGTAAAATATATCTGGAAATTATTTTATTTATTTAACTTTCTTCAAATGTGTAATTCATCACTGTCCAAAGTCTCCAAACTCTGAGCACAAATATTTTATTTTAATTGTAGGGACGTTTTTCTTTATATAAGTTATTATTGTGATATGATATCCAGCAAACATTGTGTTATGTCCAGATAAAAAATTATGAATATTTATATGGCATCCAAACATCCGCAGCTGTACATAACAACTCTGCAAATTGTTACTACATAAATATTTAATTAAAAGAAATATTTATGGCGAAAGTGCCTAGTACCATTAAATTTGACTTTAAGCAGTCAATATCCAAATGGTTCAAATAATGAGGGTCAAACTTCGTTAGGATGGATTAACTGGAAAAAGCTTGGCAATAATGTAGCTGATCCCGCCATACATACCTGTAGTGTCTCCTGACTAATCTTCCCTTTGAGTTCACTCACAGTGGTTGCATATCTGGACAGTAGTGCCGTGCCTCTGCACAGCTTGTCAGGGACTGAGTTAATGTTATTTTGAATATAATATGAACGTGAAATTTTGACTTTTAAATTACTACTAATACTTATTTTACTTTCCCATATATATTAAAGGTATGTACAATAAGTTCTAATTATCTAGTTAATCTCAAATAGATGTCACCTAAGATCCTTGTGGTTTTTAATGCATTTCACAATGAATCTTGACGAAAGTGGTAATTACAATAAAATATGTTGCAATCATTTGTTTTCTTTTCCATTTGTTATAATATCCTCATGAACTTAAAACTTTAACTTTGATAGAGGGGTTTACATGGGATAAGAGTAAACAGACATACCTGGACATTTTTTGGTTTACATTTATCTTACTGTATGTAGGTAAGAATATTTCATATACATATCTATTTTGTCGCACCACGAGCTTTACGGTGAAAGAACACATCGAAAGGAAAACATCGAGTAGCAATTCATAAGGGTATCATCTATTAGTCGTGCTTAAAGTAACGGCAGATGGACTCGCCATCTGTCATGTTGACACAAAATATTCTGGCGGAAAGTGGGTACTACTTCTTAAGTACTCCTATACAAATGAATACATACAGACTGAACTACCCGAAAGGCAAAAAAAAATGCGTTAGAGGATGTCTGAAATTCGCTGTAAGTTGCGTCTTAATATTTAGTTACCATGTATGGAAAAGCAAGAATACATATTTTTTATATAGATCTTTTTTTTTACATTACTGGGTGGAATAGACTCCGTTTCAATTAAGAACGGTAATCCGTTTGACCGCCGCGTCTAATCTATTACCCCGTGCGATTTAATAACGCACACAATGTTCCAGCAAAATATTTACGTAGTTCGCCATGAGCGGCCTTTGTTCTCTCGCATATAGCTAAGCTCAATTATCGGTAGGCCCATAACGCTTCAATTAATAGGATAAATAGTATTTTTAATACCAATCTGGTTTTTAATATTCAATTTCTCGGGTATTTATAGTTAGGTACTTTTAATCGAATTAATTTATAATTATTCTCCATCTTACAGCTATATTTACAGTTATTAGGTAACTGTAGGTACAACATATACATACATATCATCACGCCAAGTCCCTAACGGGGTAGGCAGACAGTATAGAGCGCCAGTTCTCTCTAGAATAATTCTCTCCAGGTACAACAACGCAGATTTAAAAATAGTATTATGAGTACATATAAGCATGAAGAGAATAATAAGTGGACGAAGTGAAAGAAGTATGTAAGGATCGTAGCAAGTGGAAAGAAGTGACTACTCTGCCTACCCCTACGGGAAAGAGGCGTGATTGTGTGTATGTATATACCATAAATTACTAACCTATCATATAACTAAGTAGTAATAAAAAAAGCAAACTTTGTTTTTCACTCCTAGCACAAAGAAATAGGTCGATGGGGTCAGCTATGAGTTCGAGTGAGTGGGGTGCGCGCGTCTGCGGTGTCTTGCTGAGCAAGTTGTCCACCCTCTCTGGTGAATCCACCCTCACGGTACCATCAGCAGCCGCGGCCGCCGGCGCCGGCGCCATACCCGTCCAGCACAGACTCATCACACGTGGCTTAGCATACCCGCATTATGGACCTTGACCTGATCACCCCGAACAAGAAACATACGAAGGCGAGATCCCTCATAACTCTCAATGTGCGACAGAATATTATATATCTAACAAACTTGTTACATATACTATACTCTCCAAATAATACTGTGTTGCATTCTAATCGACTCTTACCCAATGCATTATATAGTGCGGTAATCGCTGTGATTGAAAATTAAATATTATTACAGTGATTAGTCACACTACAAGCTTTACGGTGAAGGAAAACATCGAAAGGAAACCTGCATACAATCAGGTTTTCCTGCATACGTTTGAGAAGAAATTTAATGGCGTCAAAATATATATATGGCGGAGAGTGGGTACTATCTATACACCTTTGCCTACCCCTTAGGGGACCCTTGTGAGAAGGCGTGAGGATGCTTTTATTGTATAAAACGTACTTCGTATTCGACTCTTGTGTAATAAAATAAACAAGTCGTCCGAACAGCATGGTTATTCTTTTATTACGTAGGTACATATGGTTGTCATAAAACGGTCCGAATTTTTGTCCCTCTAGACTCAGACCTAGTTAAGTAGGAACTAGAACTGAGCAAAAGTACTATATATCTAAGACAAACAATTGATAAATATTGAAACGGAAAAAAGGTGTCCCGGAAATTTTCGTGTATAACCGAAGATAGCAGACAGGCAAGGAAGGGGAAAGTCTCAAGCTTGATTTTTGGTTTTTTAACCGTAACTTCTTTCACGTCAAATGTATCGCCGTATTTTTTCAAGTGACGCTTGAGGACTGAATATTACTAATTAATTTAATTCACACGTTGTGAGCTGCGATGGAGCCGCTTCGCTCTCTGAAAGATCAATAGATATATAATTTATAATTCAACTTTGATTAAAAAAATCTGCATCCTGTGTATTCGGCATATTAACGTTAAACCCTCCTAGAGGTAGATCGTAGCTTTATTTTGGTAATCGGCTCACATTTTCAAACCGCATTGGGAGGATAATGTATTTGGCTTGGGCAAATAACTAGTGAATTGGAAACTGAAGGCATGGCTAGAGTATCGATCTAGCCAACGATGCAATCTCCCACTACGATACGCAAGCGACTCGACTCGATGACATACTTAACCACGGCAGGAGTTTACCAAGTTATCTGTGAATTTTCAATTTATTCGTGGAATCATGCCTAGTTAAACAAGACAAACTCTATTTATTAGAATGTTTAAAGACGTATTTATATATACGACGACGAATATTTGGTAGCCTAATATACAGTATTCACTCAGGTAGCTGACCCCTTTGGGTTATTTCAACAAGTAGGTACATTTCACATCAAACACTTTTTGTCTTTCTTAGTGAGTACATTACACAAATAGCGAGATCAAACACTGGCAAATAGGTACTTTGTTTAAATTTAATAATATAGTTACTTGTAAAATAATTTCGTAATGGAAAGAATATATGTATAAACATTATGACACCGAAGTGTGCAGTGTTTTCTATTTCTCGCGGAGCCCTAAATGATGTTGTTTCAATAAGACAAAGGCTCTTACCTGCATGATATAGGTCAAATTCCTACAATGAATATATAAATGCCTTTGTTATACGCGTAGACGCTGTGTATGATATAAAAAGGAATACGGTAAGCTCCACACGAACAAAGTAGGCACCTGTTGAATGCGTAAGGTGCTTACTAGGCTCACTCGCTCCCAGCTTTCCCGGCAGAGCGGGCGGGAGTGGGGAGCGACTTGATCGATACCTCATTCCTATTCAATTTTACTTGACATACAATAAAGGAATTTATTTCAACTTTCAGGTACGCATCGGCGCGTTTGGAGTGATATAGTTGAAGATGTCGTGTTACGGCGGTAGCGTGCTGATCCCGGATTAAGAGGCCGGGCTGGGTAGAGGGTAGCTTAGTGCAGTGGAGTGATCATGTGATAGTGGAGTGCACCTTCGCGGAACAGCCACCATGTTGCCTTCTAACGTGATGTCCTTTATGAAGAAGGTGAGTGCGATTTAATAATATCTTATTTAATGTGAAAATTTGCAAAACATATTTTTACCTTGCCTGCCTGTCCTTTTAAAAACTTTTCTTAGTTAAAATAAGTAGATATTATTCAAATTCAAATGATTTATTTCAGACATGAGTCCATAGTGTTATTCTAATTCACGATAAGTTAATAAATAGTGTTAGTAATAAGACTTCCTATTATATGAAGTATGGTATAAGGAACATTTTTCAAGTAAAGGACATTTGTCGTAGGTTGGTGGATGTATAATATGCGGTATTTCTTTTATTTATGCTACTTTCTTATATCATGAATGCTACGTCGGTACATAGGGAAGGCTTTTAACGAACAATTAAATATAATTGACGACCGTCTGGTCTAGTGGATAGAGCTCCCGACTGCGAAACTCGAGGTCGCGGGTTCGAATCCCGCTGAGAGCAGACAGACAGAGCATTTGTGTGATGAACACGAATATTTGTACCTTAGTCTTGGATGTCCTATGTATTTAAGTATATATATCTATATAAGTAAATATATCGTTGTCTAGTTACCATAACACAAGCTTTGCCTAATTTGGGACTAGGTCAATTTGTGTGGAATTGTCCCAGGTGTTTATTATTATTATATAATATAAATTTAATAATGTCAAATTCTACACATTTTATCCCGTTCTTCTTTAACTAATTATTATAGTAAAAGCTAGATGCACCTACGAGAGGTATTGTGATACATACCTTACGTAGTCGCAACCAGTTTTTCATAAAAAAACAATAAATATACCTACTCTCTATGTATATTTAGCTTTGTGTGCGAATTAAATCGCAAGCTCTAACGCATCCGCTGGATAGCAAATTGTTTTAATAATAACGCCTGCAGTATGCGCTTTAACATTTTATTAAAAATACCTGTACACCTCGCCATCAGTGTTAGAATACATGGAACGATGTTTGAATTTCATTGCCGTAAGCTTTAATTAAAATTCCCTGCGGTTGTTTCTGAGGGCGAGGTCTCTAACCACAATGGCACAGCTAGGTACCTTCCTCCTCTATTCACACTGAGCTCTTAGCGCACGACACATCAAACAAGACGCGGTTCTGCCTCGAGTCTCGACACAATTTCTTTTTTATTTTACCTTTACAAGATGTGTGCCAGTAATGAAGAAACACTTTAGGCAATTTTTACATTCTCAACCTGTTTCGAAAGATAGCGTTTTAGAAGCTATTTATATTACTGAGAGACCATGTTAAACCAATTTAAGTCACGTTATTCATGGATAAAAATAATCGTTCTGCAATTATTCGGTATGCGTACATTACGTCATATACACGACACGGCATATATCGGCATATATGGTCGTCTAGATTACTGAACAGATCTCCTGGCTGCGAACATTAAGGTAAGGAGTTCGATTCTCTATTCACTAGTGGTCGATATTTGTATAATGAACACGAGTCACACCTAAGTCTTGGATGGCTTATCTATTAAAATGTATCATTATCTCGTACCAATTATTTGCTTTGCTTATCAATTTGTGTGAAGTCTCACAGTACTATTATTTTTTTCTATTATTCTCCTTATTTTTTTATAAAATATATTTTAGGTATATGTAAGAAAACATATATTGAAAATATTTAATATAGGGCCCACCGGTGTCGTGATCAGTTTCAAGGTACCGATGGCTAAGGTCCCAGAGAAAGGAACCTCCTCGCGATATGTGCCGTATCGATGAGCACAGGTTTCTGCATCAGGCCCTTGATCTAACTATCTCTTATTATAATTATGTATTTATAATAGGTTCCAGTAAGAAGGTGTTCAACGTAACGTATGACGTTAAGCTCAGCGACGTGCCCACTGTTGGCGGATTACGTGAGGGACAGGCGACCCAACCCAAATCATATTGTCAACTTCGTAGCCAGCCAATAGCTACATAAAAACGTAACAATGTTTGTAAATACATACCTATATCGCGTATCGAATACTATTGTTTGTGAATGCGTTTATTATCGGCCAGCAGGTAGAAGCAGCGCACCTCACTAACGTATCCTGTGTGATGAATTAACGCTCTGCCGAGCGGAAACGACTTTATTTTGCATCAAAACCATATTCCCGGGATTTCGCGTTGTCGTTTCAGAAACAATACGTTGCTTTTGATACTCCGAATAACTGAAAAGTTTTACTAATATAATAATAATAATAATATATCCTCACGCCTTCTCTCAAAGGTCCCCGAAAGTACCACACATCCACATTCCGCCAGAAATCTATTTTAGGTGCCAACGTAGCAATGTTACTTAAGCACGACTATACGCCTATGAATTGCTTCTCAGACGTACATAGGTTTCCTTTAGATATTTACTTTCACCGTAAAGCTCGTGGTGTGTCTAATCACTGTACTTAAGTTCAGAAAAACTTGCGATCTTTGTGCCGCAGGCAACTACTCGAACCACTCGGCCTCCAGGGCTTAGTAAAGTTTTAACGTACACCTTAAATATTCGATCGAGGGTCTAGTTTTTAATATTGTCGAACACTTTCCTCAAATGTTAAATATCTATTCTAAAGGACACTGTCAAAGTTATTAACAACTGAAATTTCCCTTAGGAACCGATAGAGAATATTACTTACTGTGTAGTAAATGGATTGTTATCCTAAATAATTATTAGGTGCAGACTCTACTGTTAAACGTAGAGCCACAATGGATGTATTCTAAGTAATGTCATTATATTCCGACTCTGTTTGTATATAAATGTTTTTAATTACTTTATTGTTAACAATATGGAACGTTTTTCAACTTTTACAATTGCCTCGATTCAGTTTTCTTGCACACTGTGAGTAGGCAATTAATTAATCTTTTAAACAAATTAATTGTTTTTGACAACCGTTGACAACGACTCTGTTGATATTTAAGGAGATGTAACAAGTATATTTATACGCTACGCTTCATGGAACGAAAATCTTAGCGTTAAGTACATATATCTAACTAATGATTGAACGTCAAACTGCGGTACAATAAAAACACGACTCGAGTATCATTCTAGAGAAAATACATAAATTTTAGATCGACATTACAGTTTATACAGAGGGAAATGTACCTATCTCGCGGTATTTATTTTCGAATGATATTGCGGTTATAGCAATATGAGCGTAAATTTATATGAAACTTTACAATTCATACTGATTAGGTAACAGTGAAAATTTACGTCTTTGCTTACGCATTTATGTCTACGAACGACTCAAATACAAATTATCTTGGCTTTATCGCAAATAAAAGTGTCATGAAACGGGAAATCGAGTGTTCTCGGAGCGGCCTGTAGTACTAGCACCTCCTTTGACGGCTCTTAGAGAAAGATGGTAAAGGTGGGAAATGGGAAATATCAAAGCGCTGATACAACAGCAACTCTCAACAAAACAGTTTTGTAATTAAAAGCTCGCTCTATCTTTATATATTAAAAGATTGAGCGAGCTATATTTGTGGAAACCTGATTTCATTTGACAAAAAAGGTATGTATATGTGTCTGTCTGATGTATGTTAATATAGGTCTTCTGACATCTTTGTTCTGGCCACATTCCATCAGGATGTGGCCAGAACAAACAAACAAACAAAATCGACGCAGACGTTACAAGTATTGCAATTGGGAGAGGGAACCTTTTCATCCAAAAAGCTAATTTATTCGATGGGATATGACCAGAACGCAGGCGGAGTGCTGTGACAATAGTATTCCGGTCTGTGTGAATTTACGTAACTTATATACCTACAATAATATTCTTTGATAACTACATTTATTTATAAAGGAGGTACCTTTCAGTATGATGGCTTGCTTATTTAATATATGGAAGTGGTTTTAATTGAAAGTGTTATTATGGTAAGTGGACGATTTAAAATGAAGTCACTATGCCACGTGACGACGATGGGGTTTCTAAAGACGTGTCCGTTTAGAAGTCATGACTGTGCATTTTGTATTACTACTGGTTTTAAATAAATCTAAGATTTTACGTAAGACGTGAAGAACACATGTATCCATCCGCACCACCACAGTAGTCACACCTTATCCTCCCCACATACCTACACACATGCGGATAACGTTGATGACATTAAAGCGGTAGAGTACTATTAATAGGAAATGCCAATATACAATACATTACTGAATACCGTAATATTCCTCTATGGTGAAATTAGATGTACGTAGGTATATTTTCGTAGCCTCTGTGACATTCCATTAGCTTTTTTTACCAACGAACCTTCATGAATAAACCTTTTTATGCAAAACCTTCTCCCGTATATTAGAATATTGAATTCATCTCGAGATGAATGTACATAGCTGGATAATAATAAAACGGAGAGCGAGTATTGATTGCTCGCGCTCTCAGCATTTCCAAGAAAATTAATATTAATTTGAGCTATTTTGATTCGCTTTCCCTCGTTATCTCTCGCCTTTGTCACTCGCTTCTTGCTTCATATTAAACATTTTTGTTCAGCCTTTTATGGCATGACTATTTCGTGGGTATATTTCCGTATAACCTAAAACAAATTGCTCTATCAAGGATGGGAACCTTGAAACTCCAAGTCGATCTGTATGGAATTGTTATCTATATATAAACGAATGGTTTATACGTCTGTAAGTCTATTATAACAACGTTACCAACAAGCAACCGGTTGAAATAGTAGTCAAAGCTCCTGACTTCTAGCTGTGGAGAGTCAGGTCTTGGGTTCGACTCCCGCTGTACTAAAGTAGGTATATAATATCATAATATGGACGAAAAATTACGAATGGCTGATGAATGTATACGAAGCGAAAGAGGTAAGTCTAGAGAGAACTGGCGCTCTACTTCCTCTGCCTACCCCGTGAGGGACTCGGCGTGACGATATGTTTGTATATCTATATCGTTGAAAAGTAAAAAAAGACAATCTTTGCTTACTTACGTATTATTATTATTATAGCGCTATATCAGTAAAAGCCCGTCCTGATTGACATTACCTACCTAATATTCAATGTTAAAAATCCGAAAGTTTATTATATAACTTCACACGGAAACGGTTTATTTTATCACAAGAATAAACGCTGCATGTAAATGCAGCGTTTATTCTTAGGTATCGTAGGTAATACACTGGCAGGATACTTGATTTTATTCAATTGCAAAGTACATTCACACGTTGCCTCACACGTGTCCCGGAGGAGGTATAATTTTACCCACATTTCGCCACGGAAAATCTGCATAAATCTATATATATATATATTTGTGCTGTATAGGTATACCTAAGGGTACCAACGCGACAGATGGCGAATCTGTTGCCATCTGTCATGTGTATGTCACTCAAGCACGACATTATGTTACAATGCTAACACAATGTAACTTGTTTTTTACATTATGAAATTAAATATATATCCTCACGCCTTCCCACAAGGGTCCCCGAAGGGGTAGGCAGAGGTGTATACATAATTCCCCACACACCCACTTTCCGCCAGAGGTATATTAGGTGCCAACGTGACAGATAGCGAGTCCATCGCCTTTACTCAAACACGACTATACATACAGCCTTTGATTTTCTTCTCAGACGTATGTAGGTTTCCTCTCGATGTTTTCCTTCACCGTAGAGCTCGTGGTGTGACCAATCACAGTACTTAAGTACAGAAAAACTCATTAGTACAGTCGGGATTCGAACTTGCGACCTTTGCGTCGCAGGCAACTGCTCGAACCACTCGGCCACCACGGCTACTAATATTTCATTGATGTATATAAGACTAGCAGTAATTAAAAACGTCATACGACATATCTGCGGACGCTTGAAACACGCACTCGCCGAAATTATGCGGCTAAGGCACTCGTAGGATCCACAACCTAGATAAAAGGCTTACCCGAGGTCGTGCTGTTGTCCCGGCCGTACTAAAAGGCTTTTCCCTCTACTTGAGTATTTTTACGCAACACAACTAACAGGGTAGGCAGAGAGTAGCGCCAGTTTTCTCTAGAGTTATCATAGATAATTAGATATATATCTATCATAGAACTTTGACATAGACTCAGTCATAGATTTGACCCTCGACAACCACCACTTGATCCCCGGTGGTTCGTGTTATTTATAATAATGTCATGTCCCACATCACCAAACACGACGCGCGATCTCGTTGAGCTCCAGCGAATATATCGAATGAATTAACTATTACAGTACAGTTAAGTGATTAGTCACACCACGAGCTTTACGTATAGTCGTGCTTGAGTAACGGCGATGGACTCGCCATCTGTCACGTTGGCACCTAATATACCTCTGGCGGAAAGTGGGTGTGTGGGTATTACCTATACACCTCTGCCTACCCCTTCGGGGACCCTTGTGGGAAGGCGTGTTATTTGGTAACTATCAATACTTCTCTCGTCTATTTCAGTTGGTACTTCAGTTATTTCGGTATGTGTGAATACAAGTAAAAAAACAAACTCATTTCATTCTGTTACGTACAAAGACACCATGGTATACGAAATGTTTTACAAGTTCAATATTTTATCGAATTGTACGTAGGGCGATGGCGACGAAGACGACGCCACAATTAATCTTATTCAGCTATAAATGCCCAAAATTTGTAACATTCGCGGGGACTTATGTAAAGTTTTCTTGAGTAATGAAGATTGTTAAATCTCCCTGTTCCAAAAATGTACGCGAAAAATAAATTGGTGCGAGGTCGATAGGCTGTAGTACACCGGTGAGTGTTTCGCAGTGACGTCGGCGCGAGCTGCTGGCCGTGAAGGAGGCGGATTAAAGTGGATTTTGCCGGAGATTCGTCCCGTCACTGATTTAGATTTATACGAATGTAGTTCGAAGCGTGCGCGCTCAAACTACCCTAATGTGATTTTCTATACCTTGAACCTTTATTTTTTATTTTTTCTATACCTTTATTTTATCACAAGAATAAACGCTGCATGTAAATGCAGCGTTTATTCTTAGGTATCGTAGGTAATACACTGGCAGGATACTTGATTTTATTCAATTGCAAAGTACATTCACACGTTGCCTCACACGTGTCCCGGAGGAGGTATAATTTTACCCACATTTCGCCACGGAAAATCTGCATAAATCTATATATATATATATTTGTGCTGTATAGGTATACCTAAGGGTACCAACGCGACAGATGGCGAATCTGTTGCCATCTGTCATGTGTATGTCACTCAAGCACGACATTATGTTACAATGCTAACACAATGTAACTTGTTTTTTACATTATGAAATTAAATATATATCCTCACGCCTTCCCACAAGGGTCCCCGAAGGGGTAGGCAGAGGTGTATACATAATTCCCCACACACCCACTTTCCGCCAGAGGTATATTAGGTGCCAACGTGACAGATAGCGAGTCCATCGCCTTTACTCAAACACGACTATACATACAGCCTTTGATTTTCTTCTCAGACGTATGTAGGTTTCCTCTCGATGTTTTCCTTCACCGTAGAGCTCGTGGTGTGACCAATCACAGGCCAAGCAATGCAAAACCTGCCAGTACAGTCAGATTCGAACTTCGCGACCTTTGCGTCGCAGGCAACTGCTCGAACCACTCGGCCACCACGGCTACTAATATTTCATTGATGTATATAAGACTAGCAGTAATTAAAAACGTCATACGACATATCTGCGGACGCTTGAAACACGCACTCGCCGAAATTATGCGGCTAAGGCACTCGTAGGATCCACAACCTAGATAAAAGGCTTACCCGAGGTCGTGCTGTTGTCCCGGCCGTACTAAAAGGCTTTTCCCTCTACTTGAGTATTTTTACGCAACACAACTAACAGGGTAGGCAGAGAGTAGCGCCAGTTTTCTCTAGAGTTATCATAGATAATTAGATATATATCTATCATAGAACTTTGACATAGACTCAGTCATAGATTTGACCCTCGACAACCACCACTTGATCCCCGGTGGTTCGTGTTATTTATAATAATGTCATGTCCCACATCACCAAACACGACGCGCGATCTCGTTGAGCTCCAGCGAATATATCGAATGAATTAACTATTACAGTACAGTTAAGTGATTAGTCACACCACGAGCTTTACGTATAGTCGTGCTTGAGTAACGGCGATGGACTCGCCATCTGTCACGTTGGCACCTAATATACCTCTGGCGGAAAGTGGGTGTGTGGGTATTACCTATACACCTCTGCCTACCCCTTCGGGGACCCTTGTGGGAAGGCGTGTTATTTGGTAACTATCAATACTTCTCTCGTCTATTTCAGTTGGTACTTCAGTTATTTCGGTATGTGTGAATACAAGTAAAAAAACAAACTCATTTCATTCTGTTACGTACAAAGACACCATGGTATACGAAATGTTTTACAAGTTCAATATTTTATCGAATTGTACGTAGGGCGATGGCGACGAAGACGACGCCACAATTAATCTTATTCAGCTATAAATGCCCAAAATTTGTAACATTCGCGGGGACTTATGTAAAGTTTTCTTGAGTAATGAAGATTGTTAAATCTCCCTGTTCCAAAAATGTACGCGAAAAATAAATTGGTGCGAGGTCGATAGGCTGTAGTACACCGGTGAGTGTTTCGCAGTGACGTCGGCGCGAGCTGCTGGCCGTGAAGGAGGCGGATTAAAGTGGATTTTGCCGGAGATTCGTCCCGTCACTGATTTAGATTTATACGAATGTAGTTCGAAGCGTGCGCGCTCAAACTACCCTAATGTGATTTTCAAGGTATATTAAGCTCTGAATGAAAGTTGCTACGAAGCAGTAAATCTGCGAATTTAATTTTCCTTCAGATTTTGTATTACTTTCGATTCGAACGCTTCAAATAGAATTTCACACAATTCTATGATGCATTGTATTTACATATATGATCATGCTCACTTTGCTACGAAATTATTCGGCAGATGAAAAAATATTACCTATTATAAATGTACGAGTATTAATAATCATATCCTTTATTTTACAAAGTGTTATTTTAATTCATTTGGGCTTATAACGCATTATATACCTACATTAAAAATCAAAATTTTGAACTAGATCTAAACCCTATACAGAATAGGAACGATGGAGCGAACATACTTTACCTCCATTATTATTCTACTATCAGACCCCAAATAAACACCCGAAAATTAAGTGAGACGAGATGGCCGAGTGTTTCGAGTAGTTAGTTGCCTGCAACACAAAGATTGCAATTTCAAATCCCAACTGTACCAATGAGTTTTCTGAACTTAAGTACAATGATTAGAGACACCACGAGCTTTAAGGTGGAGGAAAACATCGACAGGAAACCTGCATACGTTTAAGAAGAAATATGTAGGCGTATGTATAGTCGTGCTTGAAATACTGTGATGGACCCGCCATCTGTCACATTGGCATCTAAAATATATCTCTGGTGGAAATTGGGTGTATGCGTACTTTGCGTACTACCTATACACCTCTGCCTACCCCTTCAGGGACCCTAGTGGGGAGGCGGGAGGATATATATATTATATACAATACTGATAATGTATTACTTACCCTCGGTATAGCAAATTAGATCTCAAATTGAGTAGTAACTCTAAGGTTGAGTTGGGTTTGACAACCATTTTGTTGGATCTCAATTATGCGATATAATATACAAAAACAGTAAGAACGCGTACAACATATCACACAACGTTAATAAAAAAAAAATACAATTGTTTCAATTTAAAGATTGCACACGTTAACATTCGTTACACAAATTAACATCAATCATTATCATTATTGTGGATAATATTAAAGGAATGTGTACTATGTATAAGTTATTATACGTATATAACATATATACATATATTGTCCATATTAAAACAATGAACACAATAATGTAAAGAAGAGCAATCGCGTAGTGTGTCCGTGACGCGTAATTACATTCCTTTGTGCTGTCCGTCCACCTCCCATCCGCTTACACTGGGCCCCGTCCGTCCTTTTGCCTGCCACGTGAAACAAGCTAGCCATTACGCCTCTATCGTACGCTCATATAAAGCCAACTACAACAAACAAATAACGACCCTCAACTCCCCAAAATATAACAAGCCTTCAACCTTTCATTAATTGCTCACTTTCAATTAATTGCTTCCGAGAGATCTTCGCTTTGACTCTCGCTACCAAGTTGCGACAATTATCCGGCCCAATATTTAATAAAAATTTTACAACGAGAATACTAAATACGTCTTCAAGACATGCCTCCCAAAATGTTAAGGCCGACATTGGCCTTACACCAACAATAAATTAGGAAAGGTGATTCCAACGTGATGATAAAGTAAAGGCTTACACCTGCCGTCTGCTGAAGGCAATTAGAGTTGTAATGTAAATAGCGCGAGGCAACAAGTGGGTCAACCAGGCCCGCCCGCCCGAGCCGGGTCATGAACGCCTGCTCATGACCTATTTTATCTTTAAAATCTCTGCCGGCTGTACCGGTGCATGCTAATCGAAACCAGTGTGCTAGTTTAGGAACATCACTAGTTATATAAAATGCAGTGTAATTAATTAAGAATAATATTTTCTATTCTATAAGAGGACGATAAATTCATATTAGATTTATTTGATCAATATCGTAAAAGTGTACGGAAGTAATAACGAACAAGTAAAACATAGTAAGCAATTATTACATAGCACAGCACACAGCACATTAAGCACAGAATACGATTTATTTTGTTTCCTAAAAAAATCGCTCTTTCTACTCATTCCTGGGGCGGATACAAATATAAAAACACGCCTGGCGGCATTCGGTAAAACAAGCAACACCGTGAGACCAATCTCTCTCCTGCGAGTTTAATTCAGTTACAAGCTCACCTCCTCACTAGAGTAAGTAGAACTCTACGACATAAGGTAGATATCACCAAGGCGATCGCAGCATCACGCTGTATCCGTGACAGAGAATAACAAGCTCACACAAATTACTGACACTGCTCCATAAAAAAATACATGTTTGTTCCACACAACCCTTGCCGCTATTGTTGCTACAGACACAGACAGGCAGGATGGAGATTATTCCCCTCCGCAGTATATTTTCCACTAGCTTACAAGACCTCCGAATGGAAGTTATTATATAGCAGAGTACGCCGGCCCGAGATTATTACTGTTCTTTCAGACGTATCCTTGAAATTGACAATACCCTAGGTTCATAATAAGTAAGTTATTCACAATGCGGCACATTATCATCAACCAGGTACTATTCTAAGCTAAATTATATATTGGAATACTAAATGTGGACGAAGCGAAAGAGGTATGCAAGTCAAGAGAGAACTGGCGCTCTATACTCTCTGCCTACCCCGTTAGAGACTCGGAGTGATGATATGTATGTATATGTATGAGTATCTACTAAAAGTAATCGGTTAGATATCTATACATGGCTATATGAAGACTGATCTAAATACTTGATAGCGTTTCAAATTTGTTATTGGAGGCGCAAAGACGCGAGGCGTAAAGGGAGAGCTAACTTCCCAAATGGATATTCGTTATTGTAGCTGTGATACGGTACGGTAAAGATAAATATACAAAAGCATTTACATGTAAACTACGTAAACAAAGTCAAATCTTGAAATTGTCACCGTAAATATAAATAGATGGCGTATGCAAAGTAGGTACCGTTCAATATAGACGTACATACATTTAGCGATACATTGATAGAGTACTGTAAAAGTTTTAGAGCGTAACCACTTTACTATAAAGTACTTTGTGACTTCGGAACCTCGCTCGACATCGTAATTGGTGGTACAAAACTTATTTTATAATTTATTTAAGTGAAAGGTCGTTTTACTATCATCCAATAGAGTTAGGAGGCTCTCAGGGCAGGCGCGTTCCGAGATACTCTCCCCGAGGACTAGATGCTGCCTCTACTCTGTACTAATATTCATGGCTCTTTTGTTTGGCCAACTTGTTCGCCTGAGCTGCGGGAACTTTATCCGTGTTTGTGTATGATTTTAAACAGGCTTGATCCCAAATATTGTCCGACACTCCTTAGAAGTATCTTATGTAAATCGCTTTATACAATTGGCTTGTATGGCTAGTGGAAAAAGGATATTTTCATATTTTGTATTTGTTCCTAAATAAAGCCTTTTTCAAATAAAGCTTTTATAAATAACATTCTGTTTAAGGAAAAAATTGTATAAAATACACGAGATCGTTGTGAACGTCTAGTATTCAAGTCAGCAAAATCTTGATTCAGTCTGAAACGGCTGTTTATCGGCACTCTAAAGCCTCCTTTCTTCCTTCCCGGCTCTTCTCACGCGTTTACAATATCCGCTCCTTGAGCTGTGTCGCTTTTAGCATACTTCCTTCCCCTTCTACTTTTAACATAAAGAAATGAGAATTACACAATATAGTCGTTTTAAAAATAAAACATGTACGAATTTGTTAAGAAACAGTGAGATAATGAATGGACAATAATATAAAAAGATGAATATGAATATATAAACAACAAACATTATTACGAACTCAAATGTTTGATTTTATTGTGTACGCTCTCATCACTGCGCCCTGTTCACACTTCCACAACCTATAACAGTTCGTTAGCGGCAAAGTACCCACCTGTATTTTCCATATGCCTAAAGCATACCTTGTGCTGTTAAACCACACTTTTATAATAACTATTTATCTCTACATCTCCAACTCTCACATAACGAAGATGGATTCGACAAAGTATTTTTTTTTACTTGAAGAATGCACATTATCGCTGCGTAAAGTAGTATAATATCATATGAATAGTGCTTGTGGCCGAAACTCTTTTTAAATACCAAAACGGAAATACACTTTAATATTAAAAAAAACTTTATATATATCGTGCAGACTGAAAGTATTTTTATACTGAAATAGATAATCAACAATTAATACAATATTTTCATCTCACTGATACCTACATTTGTGTACAACGTTGCTTGGAAGAATTAACAAATTCTCAATCGATCCTTCCAATTCTAATAAAGAATGTGGATACCTTGGAGTACGCTCTTTATACTTGTATAAAGGGAACTTTGTGTAGAGTCAAGCAAAGCAGTAAAACCGCTCCGTAGTCGACTTCGGGATTCGGGAGACGACAATATCGATTTTCCCATCACAGATGTATTTCATTCTCCATCTGTTGCTCTCCATAAAACATTACGACGGTATTACTGAGTCGTTACTTTTGTATGAAGAGTTTTATCACCGTGTGGTGTCGTTTTCCATGACATGAGTTTTACTTCAACGTCAAGTATTTTTATTGGCACCTATCAGTAATTGTCTTTACTTTTATTGTATGTGCTGTGTGGTGTACAATAATGATGTACATTACGATTATCGCGTACATAATTGAAACTATCAGATAAGACATACTAAGATGTATTAGTTTTATCATCATTCAAGAATGTTTATGCGACAGATGTATGAGACGTTTATAATTATGCCCCTTTCGCTCTGTTGAATCATGATAGTATAGCCATCGATAGTATAACTTTAGTTTGTAGAATTCATCTCTGTTGTTCGTTGCAGTTAGTATACAACTATATAGATAATCATGTAGGTATCTACATGATTATCCAGCTTCACATATCCCGCACATAATACCTACATGTCATGTATATCACCTGTGTGTGTCAAGCTCTCGATACAAAGAAGTGTTGTTTGCCTTCATTATAGAATATTATAATTATTATGTTACTAATGGACTCCGTGAGATGATGTATTATAATTATACTTATAGTATGGTTGGCAGATGGTAGCGACGGAGGATACGACCAACACCGTACCCGGTCAGATCGAAACACCGGGCACCTTTGGCAAACTGCGACAGACGCTCTCATCCTCGCTGCTCACCGCTCAAGATAAAGGTAATCGGCGAAAAGATATTTGGATATAGCTTTACTTCGATTGAGTTTAACCCCGATATTATTTCTCTACTAGAATCAGATAGCTCAGTCATTCACATTAACAGAATAAGAACGACAATACTTTAACTTTTCCCATTCCCATTCTAGACAATTTGTTATCGAAACATGTAATATCATTTAATATGTGTATCTTTTTCAATGTAAATAAAAAGAAAACCTGAGTGATACATTTATAAACTTCAAATGTAAATATATCTTCAGGAACATTATTAAGTGACTTAGCAAATTTAAATGTTACGCTGTACATAGTGTTAATTTACATTGAAGTACCTTATATGACATGTACGGGTACGTGTAAAAGGCGAAGAAAATAATTATGCCCCTCTCAAACTTGCACAAGTCCGAACTGGTGAACAGCAATAAAAAATATTAGCAAAGTCGTTTGTGACATACAAATCTAAAAATATTATTATAAACCGGCGACCGTAAAATATATCCTTTGATGTATTTATTTATCAACGTATTTACAAGCATTCATGAACGCCTTAAGAATAAAAAAGCAATTCTTACGAGTGGTGTGTACATGCTGACGCAATAAAGAAAATGGAATCGATTATGTTAGCCAAACATTTTATACATGAAGTGATTGATGCGAAGGGCCTTCGGCTGCGGACGCCGCACGGTGCAAAATCAACATTCCGGAGCCATGCCCGCCGGACCCCACTATCTAAGCATTATCTCTCGCTCCTAAGCAATATCCATTTATCACGACCATGAAAAACCCCTTTAACGGGGTGAAAAGGCAAGAATATCATAGAGTCATCGTTACAAACAGGACTTCGTTTTTGACACCGTTAAATTGTCAATTTCGATACAAATGGCCGCGCGTAAGGACCTTATTAAATATTTGAGATACCCCCACTATCCATTAATACCAGTAAATTTGTATGCCTTATAGAAGTGTAGACGAATTGAACTTGAGTAACAATAAACCTTCTTTTGATAAACACAAAGTTTCGTATTCAATTTATCCTTATTAACCTCCTCCCGTCTCCAATAGCCACGAACACGATCTCTTCATTTATTCTAAGTATACTACCACCCTTAGTTCTTCCGTCGAGTTTATTTATCTTCAATCTGTTTGCCCGTACTCGTTACTCGCTGCAAATATTCAATGATTGGATGGAATTGTAATCAATGTTTTGAAATGTTGAATTTGGAACAAAACAAAATAGTGGTTCATAATGATAGATAATAATCAAATACAAAGAATCCAGGCCGACGCCGTAAATAATTTCATTTCAACGACGACACTAGGACTTTTCGAGTACGAGTCAAAAACGCGAAAGAGGTATTTGACAGCGGCTCGTCTAAGAGAATTTAGCATTGGTATTTATGATCATTTCTCAATATTCATAGTGGAAGATCGCGAGGCAGCCGAGCCCGTCGCGAGGGCCACGCATTGTTAGTGGATGCCTTCTTGGAAGATAGACATACTGCGGACTTATTTCAATTCCCATTGCTTAATGCCATACTTCTTAACAATTAAGCGAAATTATCTAAGTGAATTGACATTGTTTCTAGGCCAACGATCATCTAAGCCCCTTTTCTTACAATTAGTCGCATTAACTAATCTACCGAATTCGCAAACTAAAAATCTGTTTGAGGGTATTATATCTATCAAGGAAGTGTTTTAGTGTAAATGAAATACTTACGTTTCTCACTTCTCATTATTTCACGTGTTTCGGACTTTTCTATGCCTATAGTAACACAATTGTTTTTGTTTAGTGACCAAATTGGGTCCCAGAACCGGTGCAACGGAGGCAGCAACAGAAGCAGCGAACGCCCCGCCGCCTGTGCAGCCCCCGCCTACGTCAGCACCTACACCCAAGACTGAACGGTAGTAGACAGAAGTTCTTTACTGTCATTATAGAAAACTTAATGAAACTGTGTATTTTTTGACAAATAAGAAAGAAGCCCACCTAAAGAATAGTAAACGATTATTGTAGTCATAAGGACCTTCGCTGGTGCCCACTACTTCGACTGGGTGCATAACTAATGGCTTATAAATTATTGATAACCCATAAAAACGACGAAATCTATTTCACTCTAATCAAGTTTTATTTCGATAAAATAGTTATTACTTTTTGCTTGCATTTTTTTAATTATGGATTGATTTGTTTCGAAGCGAGGCCGGTAAAGCTCCATCTCGCGTGGGCGCGTGCCGCGTGTGTCTGAAGGCCTTAAAGCCTGGTGAAGTATTCCACACATGCAACGGATGCCAGCACCGTGTCTGCGAGGACTGCTCTTCCTATTCCAAGCCAGCCAGTGACGAAGAAGCGGTGAGAAGTCCATACAACATTTTTACAACGCACTAGCAATGTACGAGAATGTAAGAATATTGGTAGTTAAGATTTTGATGTCAATTGGTTGAGGCTTTGATAAGTACCTACATGTTTTTCAATGTTTATTAAAGTAAATAAGTAGAACTAGAGACAAGACAGAATGATACTGGCATAGACAATAAAGGAATATACAACCAATCATAAGGTATATAGGTAGGTACATAATTATTCGCTATAAGTATTGTCCATACGCTTTCTTGTTTAATTAAATAATAAATTAAGAGAAATATTATTAAGAAATACGTCAATTTAACAGTCAAATTGTCTACTTCTGGATTTTATAAATAAAATATTGTGTCAAAGATATTTAGGACAGGCCAAGTGCCTCAAAAGAGCCATTAATAGAATAGATTGTTTTAACTTCGCTGTCTTAGAATGGCGCCTGTCACTCTTAATTGCCACTTAATGAAAATTGAGACTAATTTTACTTCTATTTTATTTTGTAGAAAAGACATATTGATTTATAGGAAGTCGTGACCCCCCAGCTATCATATACATATACATATTATGATATACGACGTAACGATTTTAAATCAAATCCGCAATAAAGAGATTCGCAAAACGGCGTGAACGTGGGTGCGATTTTAAAGATGATGAAAGAGAAGTTACGTTGGTTTGGACGTATAGAAAGGATGAATGAAGAAGGTTTACGAATTACATAATGCGAAAGTGTGTGCAAGAAGAGGCAAAAGAAGATCACGCTCCAACTACCTAGATCAAATCGATCGGACACTCAAGGATGGGAACGTCAAGAGTACGAAACCGGCGAGCATATATGAATAGACTGATGAATGTGGACAAAGCGTTTGAGAAGTTATGTCAGTCTTGAGAAAACTGGTACTCTATTATTCTCTCCGCCTACCCCGATAAGGACTCTGCAAGTAAATTATCAGAACATTTCGTACTTTGCAAAAAAAAACCTTTTAAATATTCCGTTATTGCATTAACGGAAAGGGAATGTAAATATATTTTGATGTAGTGCGAAATAGCAAATACATATGAGCATATTCTCTAATGTGTCGTTAGAGCTCATGGAGGTGTTCGGTATGCCGGCGCAAGGCCGGACCACGACTGCCTCCAGCGGCACAGGACAGCACGGATTCCCTGCTGGAGGTGCCAGTACTCGAGGCACTCCAGAGACGGCACTCAGAGGCGCGCCTCGGCAGTGGCGGCGGCGGAGGCACACTAGCTCCCCCGCGCTCTCCAGAGCTCAGGCGTCACTCAGACGTTTCCCCTGCCTCGCTTAAAGAGCTTGAGAAGGTAATGTAGGCGGACCATGATTCCTCTAGAATAAAGGTCATTTGCAACACATTTAAGAAATCGTCACTGTGCTAATGCACTGTGGAATGTCGACTCAACTTTGCAAATAAAATTGCATTTATCAGCAAGGTATCGGCACTTGCCGTTCTTTAAGCAGTTCCCTGTACCCACGAATATTATGCGAGTGTTGTAACCACGCTGCCCGCGGCGGCAGTTAAAGGGCGGCGGCAGCGCCACTCCCTCGGCGTCGGAGTCGCGGCGGCCCAGCGCGGCGGCCCCGGTAAGGCGCCGCTCCGTCCGCTCCCCGCGCCAGCGCTCTTGCGACGAGGATCAGCCCTCGCCCTCACACTCACCAGCTCTGTCGGCGCCACCACCCATGTCCAGGCGGTATGCTTACATTATATTATTAATAAGCTCACATAGTACTCTTCTAGTCTAGTCTGTGTAATCAATATTACTGTTAACAGTCGACTACGAAAATGCTACAAATGACAATGCCACCACAACAGCCGTTATTTTTACAATTAGAAATTTGTAAGAGTTCTTACTTTTAAATCATATGATCTCGAATGTAAAGGCGAAGATAGAAGCGATTGTTGCCGAGACTAGGGAAACTCAAAGGCATTATCCACGTAGATATTACATTGGGGTGCTGAAATGGGTAACAAGAAATAAAGCCTATTAATGGGTACTTTAGGACAGGAAAAGGTGTCATTACTCCCCGTAATTAAAAATGCTACAATATGTCATTGATGGTTATGTCTGTAATAATCAGTAGATATGTCACTAAGATTTATCCACTACAGGGCTTCAGCTGTGGATGTGGTCGCCGGCTCCGCGTCAAGGCGAGGCTCGTACCGCACTGATGAACCGGATTCCACACCGCAGATAGCCGGCCTCAGCGTGGACGAGGACAGGCCAATTAGGCGTCGGGGTAGCCAGTTGTATGTTTCCAATGTGTTCAATGTGTTCCTTTAATCTACCTAATTTCAATTCATTGATATGATAACCCATTGGGCGATATAGGCCAGACATTGCAGCATTACAGCAACGGACAGGCGCTCTCAATGCTCTGGCGATGTCGTCTCGTGGTTCCGACCCCGAGTCGTCCGCCTCAGCGGCTGCCGCAGCTGCAGCAGCGGCCGCAGCGCGTCAGATGTCTGTTGATGCCGAAGCCATTAAGATCGTCATCCACGATGTTGACGACCGCTCACCGAGGCGTGTCTCTCTGCGACGTGACCCTAATGACAAGGGACACAGATGTAAGTTTGCCAAACTATAAAATAGTCACAGGTATATTTTCTGAATCTGATGTTCAGAGGTACCTCATCAGGGCCACTTTATAGACACATTACCTAAGGTGGCAAATAAATATACGGCCCATGTTACAGCAACTTATGTGCACTTGCATCGCCTCCTTATAGTAAATGGATATAGTTCTGGACATTTTTTTTCTTTCTGATTTAAAGTCCTCATGTTTAATTAGTAATTTAAAAAATATATATATTGTTTACTACTTTATCTACACAAGCGGGAGCGTGTCAAGCCAAGTTCAAGCTAACAGTAGTGACGAGCAGCACCGTGTGTAATATTCAGACGAACCATTCAGAGCCACTTTTGATCCCCAAATAACTATTTTTTTTCAATTATCATATCATTAACAAACTAGCGCCATACCCCAGCTTTATTAGGATATAATTTGTAACCATCGGATTCTGGATCGATTTTCATTTGATAATATGTAGTGATGATACCTCGCCATTTCTCTTATCCTAGTTTTAATTTCATAAAACAGCACGTGGTTTCGGTATGCGTGTGGTGGGTGGCAAGCCAGATGCCAGTGGCCGGCGTGAAGCCGTTATCGTGTGGACCGTGCCCGGTGGGCCGGCCGACCTGGTTGGCCTACAGCAGGGCGACAAGGTAAAAAGATATATTATTATTATCTCACTGGCGTCCAAACAGTATGTTTTGTGAGTAATTTTTTGTCCCCTGCTGGTCAAGGAGGTCTGAACCTCACTCACCGAATGGCATAATTACACAGGCAATTATTTTCTAAAGAAAGGACCCAGCCGCATCTTGATATACTTAATAGATTATATGGCATCATGATAAGACCCTGCCTTGCCTTCTCTACAAAAGATCGATCTCCGGCGATCAGGGTAATTTATGCGTAAGTAGCACTGACTAACACGGATGCAATGTTTTGGTCCGTGTGTTAAGGTGCTGGAATGGGGCGGGGTTCCACTGACAGAGCGTAGCTTTGAGGAAGTGTGCGCGGTGCTGGAGCGCGGTGGGGATAGTGTGGAGCTCCTAGTGGAACCCGCACCACACGACGAGCCACCCGCACCATCTATGGCTCACCATCACCACCACGCCCTTTACGGTAACTTCTAAAGATACACTGGATCTATGAAAAGTACTTGGTATTTTCCTACATAGATATTACCATTTAGCATGTTATCATCAAGTATTTTTTTTATCATTAAATAGTATGTAATTATTGTATTAAACACTGTTAATATGAACACATACATCTGAATAGCTTTTTTCTAACATCTTATCCATTACCAACATGTGAGTTGGTCTATTCGAAGGCTAGTTCTATTCCTATTTTCTCTCTATAGCTATCAAGAATCACGTAATACTGTATTTTACATCACAAGGTTACACCAGCTCTCTTCTAGAATATATGCATTAGTACCAATAATATTACATAAGTTTTTGTAGAAAATGATAATGTACATACATATCGGCTAATTGCACATACTGTAGTTGTATAATAAATTGTTTTGGTTCGCAGAACCGGATACCGACAAATCGCCATCGTCGCCGACTCGACGGAAATTGCCGAAAACCCCGGTATAATATTCATACCTAGGCTTTAATTGTAACAATATGTGTTGTGAACCTATGAGCCAGAGCCAAGTCGCTCGTTCCTTCATAAACTCTAGTAGAGACTGTCACTCGGTGCCTACTCCTCAGCGCTTCATCCATTACTATTATAGCTGTGTTCCATCAAGAACTCTATTGTAACTTAGCTATCAGATCATCTAACTTGTGGTTCTTTTTCCAATTAGATTTGTTGATGGTTTTGCACCGCAAAGATGATCTATTAGCAGGTATCTCATGTGAAGTTTTCTGTTCAATTGTTACTGTACCTTCGTGAACGCAGCTGTTAAAGGGATAGAGATTTATCAACTTGTAGGAATTTAAACATTTTAAATGAATACAGAATCAAATCAAATCAAAACATCAACTGGTTATCCGTTAACTTTAATAAAAGGTGATGGAGTGTGTACGTGTAAAGTTACGTTCATCGTTCACGTTTCACGACATTAACGGCGCATACGCCGCGTGCTGCAATTAAAGCCAATGTCCGGCCATGACACCAAGTGAACTAGCTCCAAACAAATGCTCCAGCGTTATATGCGAATAGCTTCTGCCTATTGCGTATTTCGTTTGAGCCGCACATGGATACGGAGAGCTGGTCTCTGTGATCTGCTGTGATACTTATTGTAGCACTATTCAGACAACATCTTCCACGTTAGTCTAGTTGTAAGAGATTAGTGTTTCTATTTACGACAGTAGATGTACTTTAACTTTGTTAACCTTTACTATTTAGGAAAAGGGTTATTCTGTTTGTTAACTCGAATATATATACACCTACGTATGTTTTTACCCTTATTTGTTATCTATATTCGTTATACATTATGGTATATGATTATTCTAAGTGAAGTGTGTGAAAAAATGCTACCTAATTATTTTCAGATTTTTATTTTTTCTATCACCCGACCAATTTCATAACGCCTTCAACAACGCCAGGCGCAGTTAGGGAAAGATCGGCAATATGACAAATATAGACGAATCATATGATGATGTAAGTGTAGTCCGATGCTAGCCACAGTTTTAGAGTTCGATAGTAGATTAGGGGATACCTACGTCCCGATGTCGATTATCATCTATAGGACACCGTGGATGATTAGTTTTAATTGTCTACCGGCAATACGAGTGCAGTTGTAGTGAAACTTAGAACAGCCGCTGCTTACAGCTTAGCCAGATAACTGTTACATACATACTTCAGATCATAATCGCGAACGAGAAACCGATACATTTAGTATTTGCAAAGACATATGAACAATACGTGTTAGTGTGTTTGCGGAAAGTGAGCTAGTATAGAGGCAAGGGAGGACGTCTACAACGAGCAGCGAGGTGGAGAGATGAGCGCAAGGTGAGGCAGTGGGGAGCACAAGAGATGCAGCCGCAGCCTTGTTCGTACCGTCACATGTCTTGCGCATCGAGTGTCTGTTACCGAGTGTTGCTGTTGAGTTAGTGTAGTGTGATGCCGCACAGTATCAGGAGGCGCCCACGGCGACTAGTGTGCTAGGAGCTTCCAATGGAGCCGTGCCAGCATGGAACACCTTGAGGGACAGGCGCTTATGTCATGTGATGACCACACCGTACAGCGACACGATGTACATATACCGCTCAGCTCTTACTAAAATATTGTAGATCATTGTTACAACTTACCCAATGAGACATGCATGAAACTGCACAATGTCGATATGTGCATATTGATCTAGTATAAAGCACCGTATAGGAAATACGCCTTTGTATGTAACACGAATTTATACAAATGGTTTGTGAATAGAGGGAACTTAGGGTGGGAATGTTCGAAAATTATATAATGTTTGTGATGAAACTATTAATGTGTAATGATTCTGCTTCCTATAAGAATAGGCGTCTAATAATTTTACAATCAAAACATACGAGTGTCTTCATATAAAATTCTATCATTACCACTTATTCTCTCCAATTTCTGACATTATTACTTATATGATTTCCTATAGACATTATATTATCGTTAAAAAGTGCTATCCGAGTGGTCAATGCCTTTATAGAAATGTCGCACATTCATTACTGAATTACATTCAGCACTGAATTTAATATTTATCTAAACTAATGCTTAAGCTAAGCAATAGGTTGTTGGTACCTTACAATTTTATATCAAATTATTGACTAAACATAGCTAGTTTCGAATAAAAAATAAACTAGAATAACAGTAGATATTTCTAACACAGTTTCTATTTTCCCGTAGACTTGGAAATATACTTACATTTAGTTACTACGCCCTGATTTAATCAAAACCTTGAGCAAAGAATAATTTAGAATTATTCCGAGCTAAGGCATAGTCTACATTACTGACACGTTCCCTTTAGAGAACATCTTATAACATTTGACAGGGCTGCACCGTGAGTGTGTACATGCAGCTTTGGAACTGGTATCAGCATGATACAGCTTACTGCATGGCGGATCTGAGCGTCCGATTTTATTGATTACTTTGTGTTTGAATAGAAACGCCTCGGCCCGACGCATGTTACTTTACGATAAATAATGATTTGCAAGAAAAAGTTAACACATACAGTTCGGCATAACTATGTCGCTATGATTTGACTGCATTGCTATGACGCACATAATGAATGAGAGTCCGTGGTAATCTCTCCTGCTGATGTCGGATTCGTACTTAATAGCTGATGGTTGCTGCATGTTACTTGATCAAGTACAATGCGTACCCCAAATTTGAAGACTTAACTAGATTTTGCATTACAAATTATATTGAGATTTTATACTTTATTATTTTGAAACCTTGAAAGTCGCCTCTGTTTGTTTGGTAGCCATCTGTCAACTTGTTGTATACAATGCGACCATGCCACATAGGTACCTACCTAATTCAGTTCTGTCCTTGGACTAGCATTAGTTCCGTAAAATGCTGCATAGTTGCGTCTACTATACAAGGCTCTCATTGTCGCATTGCATTACAACGAATACTAAAACGCGGTCAAAAATGAACCGTATGTATGATGTGTAGGAGCAGGAACGTGCGCGTGAGCGGCAGCCGGCGCGCGCTCAGCTGCAGGTGTGGTTCGAGAGCGAGCTGCGCAAGCTAGTCGTGGTCCTCATCGCCGCAGACGACCTGCCCTCCCGCGACCACACGCTGGGCTACGGCGACGAACCAGAGGCCTTCGCTAGAATCCGCCTATTGCCATCACTGTAATCACATTTTCTTCTAATAATTCCTAATATAGATAAATATTACACAAATTAACAATTGTCATTGTTGTTTAGTTAAATCGTCTGATCAGAGGCTATGTGTTGCACCAGCAGCAGTCGACATTATTTGGAACAACACGCATTACATTATTTCATTCAATAATAATAACACCTATGTTAGGTTTGTCTCGACTAAAAAATGATAGATTGATAATTTTCTTGAATTTCGAAAAAGTAATATGTAGGTAAAATATATTTTTATTCTTCTAGGGAAAGTTGTCCACCCATTGAGACGGACCCAGCATCTGCATCATGCAGCCCAGTTTGGAACGCCACGCACGGTTTTGGAGGCCTGACTGCAGATTTGCTGGCGGGGCGAGCGCTGGAGCTCACTCTATGGGACGCCTGCCCAGGCATAGACCCTGTGCTTATTGCAGAATGCACTGTACGTTCATACAATATAAATACAAATATCAATGAGAAATACTACAGTACATTAAGTAATTGAAAGATAGATTACAAAAGCTTTACATACAAGCAAGAACTAAAAGAAAAAATCTTGAATTTGTAAATAGAGATATAAGACTTGACTTCATATTAACACTTAATAAATACTAAGCGTTACAACAGCAGCTGTATTAGTCATGTGTTAGTTTTGTCATTGTAACAATTGAATTAAATAAAGTCACTATAGAACAAGTAGGTATCGTGAACAGGCCAATACTAACGTTGGATAGGCACACCTGGAAATATTATTTATTTATTCTGGCTGTTTTACTGTCATTACATCTTATAGATGGAAATAGAGAAAGCTTTCGCTGAAGAACGCGCCGTTTGGTGGACTTTGGAAGAGCGTGGCACGCGTTCCGCTAATGCTTCGCCGCGCGGCTCTCTCACCGGCGCACGAGCCCTGCGCCGTGGAGACTTCTCATCACAGCGCTCTGTTTCAGGTAATGCCACAGGTAATATTAATATATTTATTTTCTTTTGTGGATTGGAAAACGTTCGATTATCACGAAATTAATCGTCTTTCAGATGACGTGGATTCGATTGGCGAATGTGCCTCATTACTCCATCCCGACCATGCCTGGGTGGGCGGTTCGCGACGCGGCTCATCTCAATCTGAAACTCTCGAAGTTGAAGTCTACCAGCTTGGAAAAGATTTCTCTCGTTCATTACCAGGCTCCCGACGATCTTCCTTCCAGCAGCAAGAAAAAGGTAGTGGTTCAGATAATGTTTTATGGCTTGGCATGTAAGTTACTTATCATTTCAGTATTTCAAATTATATACAGCATATTTAAAGCAGGCAATCAGAGGCCGGTAAGTGTACACGTGCGAGGTGTCCTGTTGTGTGTGTGTAGAAGCGGCCGCAGAGGCCAGCGGTACTGGGAGCGCACGCCGGAGCGAGCGCCGACGCTCGTCTTGCGTGCGCCGGGATCCCGACGATATCCTGCGATCTCTACGCGCAGTCAAGGGCGAGCTCGGGCGCACTCTCTCGCTGTCCGGCTCCACGGCCCGGCGTAAGCACTGCACTACACTTTTGTCTCTCCCAATCTTTCCAATCTTTACACGCTTGCCACTTGTGCAAATTACTATAGTTAACCCGCAGCCGAGAAACAAGCTGTCCACCAATAATATTTGTGAATGCTTCTAGGTCTTCACCAAATGTTTTTATTCTATTCCTGGTGGTATTCGTGTAACTTGCTATGTGTATTATATTGATGAAAAATGTATTGATTAATTTCAGCTAATCAAAATTATGGATATAAAATATGCGTAGGCCCGATTATAGTAATATATAACCTATTTTACTTTTAAATTTGTGAAACCATCATGTGACTCCTTGCACACCCCTAAAATTTGGGTGATTCCTTAACCAGTCAACACCCCGACCGTACCCTGCTCTGCCTTACCACACAAATCATTGAAATGTACGAACATTGCGAGTAGTACTGACTTGTACTCTGTTGTGCTTGTTTGCTCAGCAGCGACGGACCGTTAGCACCTCGGTAAGCGACTACTCGTTCGTGCCGGCGCCCGCACAGGTGCTCCTTTCCGAGTTTGTCTGTGCGTGGTGTCGATGTACGCGATCCCTTGTGACGTCCGACGGCCGCCTGTCTCCGCATTCCATCCTGCTCTCGAGTTGCCGCGCTCGGCGCTGTGGACACTAGATCTCTTGTGCTTTACGCAAGCGAAATAGCAGTTGCAGCGTGAGGCGAGACCAAATCCAGCATGGGATGTCGGAGCCCGTAGTAGCATGGGTCATACATCGCTTGCGCGGCGGCCGCGCGCACGCACCGTTGAATGTGGCTGCGCCCGACGCTTCTCATCACTTCACTGTGTCTGTACTGTACTGTCCTGACGCATGCCCGGCCGCGGGCGATCACGCTCACTTCATCTGTCTCTGTGTACCGTCTATACGACTGCCCGTCTACGTTCATCTCGATGGCATTGTTTCGCCTAGGTGTTTGGATTTCATTACCTCTGCGAATGTCACTCACTGTTACGATCCGCATTCTATTAGATACCTTGTAAATAATTACATTACTCTTAGGTTGTAGTTACAATTTCGCTAAGTTAAAATCGTATCACTTTATTATTTGGACTAGGGAATGTATAATTTTCCAAGGTAGGCCGCGGTCGCGCATGTCGTAGCGGACACTAAGTGGCTAGCCGAGGCCAGCGGTGGCATGAGCTATGTTACGAACTCCTCCACGATAACTTTCCTAACAATCAACCAATGGCTGCTCATAACACGGAATGCTTACCATAATAAGTTGAAGGCCGCTTCAGAGAACTATTAGAAACTCGACTCCACTCTTGGCTGCACACGTTACAATGCTTTGTCTTTCATGTGTAGGAAAGGAAACAATTGACATTTATGTTAACGAAAATTAGCACGAAGCTGTTTGACGTGCTTATTTAATGTATTTTTTTATCATTGTTAAATGTTCAATTGAATGGTTTTTCTCTCGTATTGATTTTATGTTATCCTTATATGTTTGAAGTTATACGCAAATGGAATTGAAGACTTCATGCGTTGATAAGAATTATATGTGGCCAGCCTTCACTGAGCGCTTCCTTATGTCGATAAACAATATCGCATAGAGGCGAGTCGCATCAGTATGGGCACAGTGGGCAGATAGTATCGGGAGCGAACTACGCAGGCACGGCGACGGGGCGCAAGGGCAGCATGTGGGCGGCGGTGCCGGCGGCCGCGGCCTGCGATGCGGTGGGCGGCGATGACGAGGGCGAGGTGCCGCTCGGGCCAGGCCAGTTGCCGCCTCGCAATGCCACACTATCACCGCTACACGCAGAAATCAACATCAGCATCATTATGATCAAGGGACAACTGGAACTCGAGGTCTGACCACGTTGCTAAAATTTGTACACTCAAAGAGAACATAAATATTAATTGATATTAATAAATTCGCACAGTTTAAAATATCAATATTTCTCTACTAGGTATCACACGCTCGTCGTGTGTACGGCGTCAATGGGGAGGTGCCAGACTCGTATGTAAAGTGTTACTTGCGAGACGGTGACAAGTGGCTGCACAAACGCAAGACCCGCGTTGTCAGGCGCACCACCGAGCCGCATTTCAAGCAGACGCTCAAGTACCAGGTTGAAATTGCTGTCACGACTACTTAAATAAATGTTCAGAACTTCAAATATAACAATTGATCATGGTGACTATATTTAATTCACCTCAAAATTTACTAAACTGGTCTATAATTAGGTAGTCATGAGAATGAAAGTCGTCAAGGTTTCTTCCAAGTTCAAACGCTCCAGTTATAAATTGCACTTACCAACGAAGTTTCCCTAAAAAGAGTAGCAATCTTTTTACACATTCTTAGTGTGAAAGAAAAAAGAAGGGCGAAAAGGACATGCAACACGCATAGTGCAAAGTAATGTATGTCTTCCACGCCATCCCACAAGGGTTTGAATTTCTTCTCAAAAGTATTCAGGTTTTCTCTTCATATCTTCCTTCATCGTAAAGCTTGTAGTGTGACTTATCACTGAACTAAGTTCAGAAAAACTCATTGTTACAGTCGGAATTCAAACTCGCAATCTTTGTGTCGCAGGCAACTACACGAACCACTAGGCCACTACGGCTCTATAGTATAAGTAAACTTAGGCTACCTATAAATGTCACTTGTCATTAGGAAAGACGTATTGTTTGAAAGCTTAGTTCAAAAGACAAGTCTTGTTCTATCTTTCATTCTGAAATTGATTTTTAAATACATTTACCTACCGCAGCATCAGTCTTAATAATTTATAAGGCTTAAATAATATGAACACAGTCTAGTGAAGCCCTCGGTCGCACTTTGGTGGTCATGCTGTGGCAACGCTGCGGCGGGTTCGAGCACAACCTTGCGCTTGGTGGCGTAGAAATCTGCCTCGACAAACTGACGCTGCCTCAGCGCACTTACGGCTGGTATCCGCTCTTCCCTGCCACCTCGCTCGCCGCCGACGAATCCCCAGACTGATCCAGGTACACAAACTCCGCAAAGACTTAGACAAATTTGCAAATTCCTCGATCAACCTAGGATAATTAATTGCATATCCCCAGGAAAACTAGTACTAGCGTTTCTGATACGAAGCTAGATGCAAAATAATGCGTTTTACTGGTAATCACAGGAATTGACTACTTCACAGAGAGCCGTCGCCGGAGCGGCGCGACGACCACTAGCGCCGGCGACGGCCAACCAGTCCCCTATAACACCACAACAATTGTCACCACACCGCCCCGCCATCCGCCATGCCATGCATGCATGCCCCGTGCGTTAGTATACTCGTGCTGACAGGCCATGTAAATATATTCGTGTGTAGATTTGTCGCTCATATATTCATGTGACCCATTGTTAGCATAATTTGAAACTTGAATGTATATAATTGTTGCCATTCTTAGCATGATATTACTTCTAAAGGTCGTTTAGTAAACTTCAGGGTAGAGCCCAAAGTATTGGCGGAGACATGACCTAGACGGTTGTCTTCTAACAGAGCTTATACCAATAGACAGGATGACTGACCCATCTTTGTGCTAACTGCAAGCAAAACAACGATCGATCATAAATTCGATCACATTTATTTAAGATGTTTATCCTTGGCCCGGATCGAAAACATGAGATTACGCTTATTGTTTGCATAACGTTTTGCATCTATGCTATATATATAAATGTTATGTGTAACCCTATATGATAATGTGCACTTATACACATAATACACATAAGACATTCCAAATTACTAGATTCCCAATTTTAAACTTGTAGAACATAAAATTTAAAGTAAGTTCAAACGTAACAAAATTCCAGCACAAGGCTTAATCATGTATTACTTTTGGGTCCCTTCACTAAAGTCTCATGTTTTTATATAGTTTTCAATATTTTGATACTATGTAGTTGAAACTACCTGTAGGTAACAATATAATATAGGAGGTATTTTATTTTAACACATTTTTTTGTGTAGTTCTTTAACCTAACTTCAACACTATGCCTTATACGATAAAGTACATTTCTAAAGTTATTGTAGTATGTAAGCGCATCTAGATACTATTCTTCCAAGGTTGTGCTTTAGTGAATTTTCCAACGTGTAACTACTTCGAGACACTGCGAAACTACCACAACGTAATTTCGTTTCATGTGTCAAAATATATTCTCTACTTATATATATCTATAACATAGGATAAAATCTTCAAAATTTCTACGCACAACTATTTTGGTGATAGCGTTTATCAAATAATTATGGTTTCACAACGAGATACGGTGATACCAAGACAAGCTTGGTTTCCAGAACCTCAATATTTTTTAGGTAAAAATACCATAAAAGAAAGAAATAACGCTAACGACTAGAAGGTCGTAGCGTTAGCGTATTTCTTTCTTTCATCATATATCAGAAGATATTCAAAGAACGATTGTGTGTACTTTTACATATTCTTTAGATTAACCCTATCGAACCTGACGAGGTTCTCCCGTAGGACGTAATAAAATAGGACTTCTGACTACGCCTTCAGTAAACCCTGACAATTTTTCTATAATCTTTAATGGTTATTCATAATTGACTAATAAATCATGTATGTGTACCTAATTGAAGTGGAATCTTAACATAGAACTGATTACATCTACAATATAGTTATAGCAATCGTTAACAATCCATATACCGTTGTGTAAGTAGAAGAAACGTTTCGAAATTCTTACCTCGTGCTCGTAGCGACGCTGGCGCGAACCATTGACTGGTTCGCGTCGTTAGACCATAGAAAACATTATTGTAGTAAAATAAGGAAATTTTGATCATTGGTGTTAGATACAAACTACATATCCTATGGCAAGTAATAACGTAAGGCACCTTGTCAAAATCTGTGTTCTTCCAGTGCTGACATAGTCTATTAGCTCACCTGACAATATTCGATTCGCTTATCTACGAACACTGTGACATTCGTGAGTAGCTTTATATAGGCTGTCATTTTGTTTTATAAAGGTTGTTGTATATCTTCCCAAGAGAGAGAAATTACGTAGTAACTATATATACATATATATTATGTTCGTAGATTACCTATTTATAAATAAAACTTATATTATTCCAAATGCCTAACTATTTATACTTACCAATATTACATATATTTTTACAATATCATTTTTATATTCAGTTATTTATACGTACCTTTAACATTAACTATTATAATACATATTATACATTAAATAATAGATTATTTATTAAAATTGTATTGGAAAAATATTTATGTACCAATCTAATGAGAAAATGTATTATAAATTACTATATACCTACATTTCTAACAGACGATTGAGATCGATCACAACTAACTTACGCTTATTATCTTGATATATTAGTGTTTAACAAAAATATTATTGTTACGTGAATGATAGGTATGAGAACATAATGTAACATTATTTATTGTGCCTCGACGACCCCACAGTTTCCTACATATCTCCTCCGCGCTGAGCACGCTCCCCAAGGTGCACAGCTCGCTCGCGAATCTGTTATCAACGCGGCATAGAATCGGATATCATACTTTGTACCTAACTCACTATTACTCTAGTGTTAGTTATATATTATTTCTTCCTAGATAGAAAACACTCCGTTGCTACATTCAAGGTGAACATTTTAACTTAGCTTGATGCGCTATGAGTACTATTGTTGTACCAATAAAACACTATGTCAAATAAAAAGAAAGCAATTATTTCAAGAACAGCATGCTCTCAAATGTAATTCGCGATGTAACTGTCAGTTTGAATGTAGCTATTGGAGTGGAACTCTACAAGTCCTAGTAACGTAACGTAACAATATGTGTGTCAAAGTATATTATTATATAAATGTGATAACAAAAGAGTTTATTATAGCGATATAAACAATACTATATAGTTTTATTTTTCCTATTTTTTGGTATAGAGATGAGTATATTGGCGAACTTTTTATGCTGGCATTCACTCAGTTTAAATGTTTTCATTGATACCGTTTGCCGA
>JACCPG010009995.1:0-14615 GCA_016069955.1 Drepana arcuata | reverse complement strand
AAACATTCATTACGCCGAGTCCCTAACGAAATATAAAATAAATTCTAGGAGACGTATGTATGTTTAATATTCGTGCTTGAGTAACGGCAATGGATTCGCCATCTGTCACGTTGGCACATAAAATATATCTCAAGCCGAAAAGTGGGCTACCGCTTGAGGAACTCATGTGGAAGGCTTGAAAAAATATATTATATATAACATTAAATCAATTTCTCTGGTGCTTTTCAGAAAGCCTCCATGTTTCCTTAATGTGCTCCCAAAGGCCGTGTAAAAACTATGTCAAGCTCTCAAGTGGACGCACAAATATTGTCCGCCGAAACTTTTGGCAAACATTACAACACAACCGATGTGATTGGCATCTTGGCCAGCCGGGTCTTACATTGTTTGTACGGCATTATTACAAAAAAAAGAATCATTTTTGAAAGTAGAAAATACTCCTAGTATCAAATAATCATCAAGTAAAAATCTAGAGGAAGCCTAGGAGGAAGCTAAAAGCATACTTTTTAGAAAGGAATTCAGAAGCGTATGAACAGTCCTTCTTCTCAAAGCTAACAAATTGCGCAATATTGACGATATTCTGGTCAATACAGAGTTGCAGTGTGTTCATCTAACTCAGTGAACATATTTATCAGCAATGGCTTAGTGACATCGTCTTGTCTTAAACTAAATGTTAATGTTGGTTACAAATCAACCTAATGTTGCCTAGAAATAGTTTTTAAACTTAAGCCTCAATATGTAACTGTTTTTATGACCCTAATATACCCCCTAGAAACAATTTAAAATAAAACATTGTAAACAAGCTATACAGTAGCTAGAAAAATGTAATGCATTTTCTCTATTTTCTGTTATATAGTTTAGTGTATCTACGTTTTGTTGTCCACGTATTGTTTTGTTGTCCACGTATTGTTTTGTTGTCCACGTAATGTTTTGTTGTCCACGTATTGTTTCTTTGAAAATCGCATGAACAGAAGAGGAATCAAAACGTCTACATTATACATACCACGGATTTATAAAAGACCGAGATACATACATACATAATCATCCAAGTTCCAAACGGGGTAGGCAGAGGGAATATAGCGCCAGTTTTCATCAGACTTACATGCTAATATGCGTTTTATTCATATTTGCGTGATTACAATATGGTAATTATGTTATTACACGAAGGATTAGATTAGACAATAGTACATACATACATATAATCACGCCTCTTTCCCGTAGGGGTAGGCAGAGATCACTTCTTTCCACTTGCTACGATCCTTACATACTTCTTTCGCTTCATCCACTTTCATTGTTCTCTTCATACATGCTCTTCGGTTTAGGGTACTCTTGACCTGACCTTTTTTCAAGACGTCCCTAATTTGGTCTAGAAACGTCCGCCTAGGTCTACCCCTTCCAACACTTTCATTCACACTCGCCTTATACACTTTTTTTGTCAATCGTTCTTCATTCATTCTCTCGACATGGCCCAACCATCTCAGCATACCTTTCTCAATTTTTGTCACTACATCTTCTTTCAGACCACAATGTTTCCTTATCTCACTGTTTCTTATCCTGTCACTCAGTTTAACTAAAAGATAATAGTAAATTTAAAATAATCAAAAATTATCTTTAGGGTCAGTGTGGAAACAGTCATTTATAAAATTAACGTCGCAACAGGAATAGTCATAAAGTACAAAGGAATAGTAATTAATTAATCATTAAGACCAAAGAACACAGTAAACGACCCAAATGACAAAATTTACGCACACACAAAGGCTGCAGCATAGGATAGCGTTCCCCTCGCAATTTTAACGAACCATTGCACCCTTTGTTCTAGCAGACAGTGGGCACGCTCAAACGACACAAGCGATATATTTAAACCGATATGAAACTTGTGAGGGGCTTCACAAATTAATGAATGCGTTATATTCGCCGAAAACACTAGTAACTGTCAACAGGGAACGTCAAAGGAACCTCGTAAATTACTTGAGAAAGAAGCGTGTTTCCCGCCCCGTTCCCCGCCTCTTTCCCACACAGTACATCGCGTATGCTGTCGTCTCTTTTTGATACCAATTAGTGGATACTCAAAGGACCCGATTCGAGATGCGGTGACGATTTGATATCGCTAGTGTTGTGATTGTTCTTATCGACATTATCTAAACGTTTCGTAAGTACGATTGATTGATGCCTCACAACTCACTAGTTAAAATCAAGATAATTATTTGAATTAATTTCTTTTTTTGTCATTACATTTTGGAAAACGCCAAACAGCCATTTAAACTCGACTATTGTAACTGGTGGTAGTAGTTCTACCTGCCGTAGAGTTCTCCTGAAGATTCGGTTTTAACATGGGCCACGTTTGTGGGATGGGCATATTTATTCTAAGTAATAATAATTATTATAATATATCGTCACGTCTTCCCACAAGGGGGGTCCCTTGTGGGAAGACGTGACGGTATATCCGCCAGTAACATATTTTAGGTGCCAACGTGACAGATGGCGACATTTAAGTGCACCCTTTACATTTAAATACTTATTTATGCACATAACAATGGTGCTTTAGTACATGTGTTGGTTGTGAAGGACCACCAACTACACCAACAAGGTCGCCAACTGATGGCGTTGTGTGAAGTCGTAGATATTGTTATTCACCAATTCCTAAAACGTATTGTCGTAATATAAAAAAATTAATTCGCTGCTACTAAGCAAGTCATCATCTGTTTATAAATGTAATTCTTTACATTATTATCAGATGTGTCACATTTAACGCCGAGTACCTCCACGGAGAAGACAGAGAGTAGACCGCTAGTTCTGTCTAGGCCTACATGCCTTTATCGCTTCGTCCACATTCACCAGTCTCTTCATGCAGCCAGCTATTTGGTATTTTGTTATTTGGTTTTTGCTTAAATAATGCCGACTTATATACGAACATGTCTCCCTACTACCCTAATCGCCTCGGTAGCAGCTAATGCGTTGATCATGCTATCATCTCCCGCGGCGCTTCAACTAAATAATTTCACACATTCGCTCTCTATCAGTTTTATTACGACAAATGTTTTAAATATATATTTTCTAGTGTTACGCTGAATTTATGCTAAATTGACGAGCACAATTTATTGGCACACACTCGGCCGGCGGCTACTGACACATTTACATTCGATCTCTCAGTCTGTCTTCAAATTGCACTTGTCTCTTACAGTTGGTTGTTTGTGTTATATTATATACATATAGGGTTATATACATATAGGGTTATATTAATGCAATTGAAATAGGATGGAACGTAGGTGCCACGGTAATGGTGATCCTATCTATAGACTTAGCAAACGACAATCTAAGTCTGTACTCACATTGAATCGATATTAATTAGATTCATGATATCAGCCAGGATTTCCGGTCAAGTGTATCAGGTTAGACTTGGAAGCGAGAGTACTCGAAACTGGCGAGTACCTATGTATGAACAGATTAATAAATATGAAAGAATGGAAAGTGGGCTGTAAGTGTAAACCGAGCTGGCGGTCTGCTCTGTATGCAATTTGCGTCCCTTAAATAATTTCTTACCAACTCCATGGCATTATCCGTCAATATTTGCAAAGCCCGCAAAGCGATCGCACAACGTAAGCTCAGTTGATACATTTCTTCCTAAAAAAATCTCAGAAGGCACCATTAAACCAAATAGCTTATTTTCACGTCTTACTAAATCAGCATCTGTGACACACACTGGGTCTGCTACTTTCTAGTTATTTAACCAATGCGATGCGGCCGAGTGTCACCGAAATTATGTAAAATTGAGACGATTCATTATCTATAGATAGCAGCACTACAATAATCTTAACTCATGCTGTTAAATAGCGACATAGCTATTTATATTAATATGTTCTTCTATAATTTAAGACGCATAAATTGTTTAATTCATTTGACACATTCTTATTATCATAAAATAATATAATATATCCTCACGCCTTCCCACAAGGGTCCCCGAAGGGGTAGGCAGAGGTGTGTAGGTAATACCCACACACACACTTTCCGCCAGAGGTATATTAGGTGCCAACGTGACAGATGGCGAGTCCATCGCCGTTACTCAAGCACGACTATACATACGCCTTTGAATTTCTTCTCAGACGTATGCAGGTTTCCTCTCGATGATTTCCTTCACCGTAAAGCTCGTGGTGTGACTAATCACTGTACTTAAGTTCTGAAAAACTCATTGGTACAGTCGGGATTCGAACTTGCGACCATTGCGTTGCGCAGGCAACTGCTCGAACCACTCGGCCACCACGGCTCTATCTTATTATCATGTTTATATAAATTGAATAAACTAAAAATAAAGCCTAATTGAATAATATACGTACATATATTATCACGCAGTCTCCCACGGGGTATGCAGAAAGAGTAGAGCGCTAGTCTACACTTACATATCATTTCGCTTTCGTCCGTGAGTTGAGTATCTACCTATATATATATAATCGTTCTTTGCTAAGATTATAAAGAGGCATGGTTTGTTTATTTGTATATCGGGAATTACTAAACCGTATTGACAGAATATGTTTTGTATTAATTAGCCTATTAATTGAGGAAGCCTATATACCATCATGTACCTTAGTGAGCGTGTATTCAAATTTAACATGAAAGAAACCGTATGGCCCTTCTAGTATTCCATATACCTAAAGCTATAGCGAACTGCAAGAGCATGGAGCCGCCCAGTGTATAAACAGCAATAGTTCCTGAAACCCCTCGGCGACCCTTCGATGTAGTTCTAGTGACAATGCTCAGCAGTTCAAAGAACTGGTTTGAAGCAGTTTCCGCAACAGTGCCACATGGTGCTACCGTGATGGAGTATACGATTTTCTCCTTTTGCACAAGAATATACATCTATATATGTTCAAGTTTACGTCTAATCTGTATCTGTAACGTAATGCAACTACGCGTGATAATCTTAATCCCTAGAACTGGCATTTATTAATTACTTTAAATTTAATCATAACATACGTTAGATCCGCCATGAGTTGCCGACATGATCAGAGCGATAGCCGTATTACTTAGTGTAACATCTGCATCATAGTACTCTAGCTACTATAGACTATGTATTGATCCGTTTTATCAATACAATAAATTTTGCAAAGACACACATTGTACAAGCAAAGGCTAATTGTTGCTAACCTTACGACTTTTGATAACCCTCCCCCAGCCAGCTATTTCCGGCAGCTCTTAACTCTTGCCTTACAGACGAAACCCAACCTCAATATATAGTCGACAGTCATCAGTAGCCCCAGTGTAGCAAGGCCCCGACAATCGTGTCGTGAGAGTAACAATATGACCCCCGCGGGCGTACACATGTGTCCGAGGCCCGCCCACTGCCGGCGCTTGGCGGCCTCTTTGAACATTGTTCTTTGAACGACATTATAATATTGTCCTCGCATGTCTCAGACCATGGCAGTGGCATAGTCTTATTTTGTGTTTTTATACCACGAGGCGTGACAGCATGTGGTCGCAACCGGAACAATATTTTAAGATCTACAATCGATCAGATTCTATTTTATCAGAATTTCAGTAGCTGGCAGAATTTAAATATCCTTAAGTTTCTCTCGTTAAATGGGACACAGGGATCACTTATTGAAAATCACACATTAAACAAAAAACTAACATCCACTGTTTTTGGAAAAATAGCCTGTCAGGAGAGTAGTAGAGGAGTACTCTTTCGCTTCAACTACTTACATTGATATCGATTCTTACGTTTCAAACACACAATCCTAACTAAGCACATTGAATAACAATTTTCATCATCATCATCATCTCGCTTATTTCTTCAAAATATGCATGAAGATCAACATATAAAGGCTGGCTCGTCGACCCATCAACCGCTAGATTTATGTGTTAGCAATTGCTAACTGCGCCTATGGGAATATGGGGTGACTACTCTTTTTGCTTACCCCGGGAATTAACTAAATATCATTTCATAGGTATTATGTCAGATAGGATAACCAAGGAGTTTTACGTACCGCTGACTTGTATTCGCTTTCGAGAGTGATAGATCACAATTAATGTCTCGTTCGGAGGTGGAGTTATCCGAATGAAGCAGTCCCTCCACCTTACAGAAGATCTAAGGCAAATGGCACTGCTCCTGTAGTGTTCTACAATAATCTTCATTACGTATAATGTAATAATTAATTTAGGGCACAGACAGCTGGAACAAACGCTACGGATGAACCAAACGAATTTCACTCGAGGAAGTTTAAGAATAACTGCCAGTTTTTCACTGTCAGCGGGACAATAAGAAAACCGCCCTACCATTAGTACAGCGTTTTGTCTGCACACTCTGCACCTCGCAACAGGACATGCACCGAGTGATATATTGGGCGTCGTTTTGTAGCTTGCGCTCGTGTCAGGGATGCAAATTAACTGGGCTTGATTTAAGGATGGATTTAGATACTGATGTATTGGCACAGTTAAAAAATGTCATGTGAATTTATTAATTTTCAGACATCAGTTTTCAATCATCTTAGGCCAACGCTATGTCTTTACTTTGACTTCTCGAATTCTTTCGCTTTATCCACATCCACGATCGTCTGTTCGAGGACTCTTGTTGCACCTTGAGTGTCCGATCGTCTTGATCAAGGCAGTTAAAACGCGCTTTTTATCTGCCTTTCCTTCCCCAAACTTTCGCATTGTAAATCTGTATCGTCAATAGTTCTTCGCTCATCCTTTTTATATGCCTAACTCATCGTAGCTAGCCTTTCTTCAACATTACAATCTCACCATGGTTCACCCAGTTGCTTCGCCAATCTCTTGTTGGGTTCAGTTTTTTTATTATCACACTGCACATTTTTCGAACGGAACGTATCTCAATTGCATTTATACTATGTTCATGCTTCCTTATCCAATTTTTTCTATAACAAATTTGTACCATCAACTATTAACATGACAAAACAAGTGACGTGAAAATTGTCGCCAACCATTTGGTACAGTCGCGTACAGAATAGCCCGCACTGTCGACTGTCAAGAGTAGCATGACATGTGACATGACGTTTGACATGTCATACTGACGTTTATTAGAGGAATGTAAGATGAGCTTCAGAAACAGTATCTTACACATTTATCATTTGTGGAAATGATTATTATAGGTGTGTTGACAAGTTTTATTTTTGTGGAAGAAATATTCAAGTGAGTGATGTTTTGTGTGGGCGTTGGGAACGGTGCGCGCGTTTGTTACTGTGTATTCTATTTAAATTATTAAATTATGATTGCTTGTACTCTGGTTTCATGAAAATATACATAACGAACCTTACATTTAAAATTATTCGAGAATTTAAATTAACTGTACACATCTATACCAAGTAATGTACAGTCGTATAGATAAGCTTCAGAGCATTTAATGACAAGCGTTATCAATCCGTTCAGAAATTAAAAAGGTAGATTTTTGTTTTACAGTATTCATACAATATAACTAGGTGTATACAGTTGCAATTCTCCTTCACTTCGTCTACATCTAGCAGGCTCGTCACACATGTTCGCCGCGTCCTAATACGATGTCCTCGCGCCTTCCCACAAGGGTCCCCAAAGGGGTAGGCAGAGGTGTATATGTGTTTTTTAAGTGCTAACATGACAGAGTGTGGTGTCAAGTCATTGGTACAGTCGGGATTAGAACTTGCGATCTTTGTGTCGCAGGCAGCGCGTCGTAGTTGTGTAGTGAGGCGCGAGCTACAGCCTCGACCAACCCACAACGAAACAAACATGCGGATTTCTAAAGTATTTTAACAAGTTAAACTTTTACGAGGCACTTCGGCGCGTAGTCTGATCCGCAATAACGCGAGTCCCGCGGGCAGGGCGACATCAAAGGGTGTCACATGTCGGCCCAGTGACGTCACCGCTGACAAATTGTCACCGGCCGACATTAATGTCATATCGAGGAGACTCGGGTCAAAAGATCAAAGACCTTTTGTGATTTTGAGAAGCTGCAAGTGGCTTTTGTCTATATTCTTTTATAATGAGCCTTCATATGCCACAGTTGTAGGTTCGAACCCCGGTCTGAAGTCCCTACATGTTTTACATACACCGGATTTTTTTATGTCTTGAAGATTATACTGCGGTAGATATTCAATGACATATCCGTAATATAATAAATTCTCACCCTTTTTATGAGAAACGGCGATTAAGTAGCAAAGCTTGTATGTATAGTACATATATTTAAAATTAAAGTACATTTGACGACCGTCTGGTCTAGTGGTTAGAGCTCCTGACTGCGAAACTTGAGGTCGCGGGTTCGAATCCCGCTGAGGGCAGATATTTGTGTGATGAACACGAATATTTGTACCTTAGTCTTGGATGTCCTATGTATTTAAGTATATATCTATCTATATAATTAAATATATCGTTGTCTAGTTACCATAACACAAGCTTTGTTTACTTTGGGACTAGGTCAATTTGTGTGGAATTGTCACAGGTATTTATTATTTATTATATTTGTATAGTTGGATATATACGTAGGATATTCAAGACTGATGTAAATATCTGTAATCTTTTACACAAATATCTGCCTTCAGCGGGAATCGAGCCCGCAACCTCAAGTTTCGCGGCCAGTCTCTAACTAGGCCAGATGGCCGTCGTATATTATGCTTTATATATTTTTCTGTTCGTAGAGCCATCGCCGGGCCTGGGCAACCCTGGCGTGGGGGCGGGCGCGCAACAATACGGCGAAGTGAACCAGCTCGGAGGGGTGTTTGTCAACGGGAGGCCCCTGCCCAACGCGGTGCGGCTGAGGATAGTAGAACTGGCACAGCTCGGGATTAGGTTGGTTATATCATTGGCTACGACGACATTCGGGTCAAGAGGGGTGACAGTGTCACCTGCCTTAAAGAACAGACACGAAGATCTGAAGGCCGTCCGAGCATCAGTTACCTACCACATGATACTGAAACAAATTTTACACAAAGCATTATTGTAAAGGCAACTTATTATATCAAGATATTTTATATATTGTATGTATATTGTAAGAATACGGTAATTTGAAATGATATAGTAGCGATGCCCACCAATTTCACCCGTTTTAAATTTGATTATCCCCGGATAATACGGCTATCTTATGCGAAATCTTATTTTTTATATCGGGTTAGTTAATAGTTGCACAAACAAACTCTACCTCTTTAATAGTCCTTCTAATAATAAAATGCGTGGTTGTTTGACGCCAGAACAGGACAGAATTGATGAAATTTGGCACAGAGATAGACTTCGAGAATCGCTGGATTAACACACTTTTATCCCGAAATATCTATAAACGAAATAAGTACTCGTAATTGTATAGATATGATTTTGAATCTTGTTTGTTGTAATAGCTTTATGTAATGGATCATTTGCCACAAATTATGTGATAAAATATCTAATAAGCAACGCGATGCAAACATAAGCCTAATAATTGATAAGCAATCGATGGGTCGGTAGGTACAAACATTTCTTAATCACGTTATTATGCAATCTTGTGAGCATCAATCAATCCCACACTCCCGTGTAAACCCAACCCAACAAATTCACAGTTGGTATTGACAGACCTGCGCTAGAGGTCAGAGATATTGGCTGAGGAGCCTAAGGTCGTGGGGATATTAGGTTCATGAACTTGATTTGGATGCCTAATGTATTTGTGTACATATCATTCTAGAATGTACTCTAACATAGAATACATTCTAACATAGAAAGATTACTCCTAAATAGTTTTTGTACTTAGTTCCTGTAGTACAAGCGTTGCTTACTTAAGAATTAGGTCCAATTGCGTGGAGTTAACCCAAGGGATTATTAACACGCGTATTTTCATTCAAATTTCATGCGCAAATTTCATTCAATTCCGTTAAGCCTTCCGAAGTGATTGAGAAAATTCTGATAAACTTTCGCATTCATACATGTTTTGTAGCACACTCCGAGCCGATTTCCAAATATGATGTATTCCCAGGCCGTGTGACATCAGCCGCCAGCTGCGCGTGTCCCACGGGTGCGTGTCCAAGATCCTGGCGCGATACCACGAGACTGGCTCAATACTACCTGGAGCCATAGGGGGCTCCAAGCCCAGAGTCACTACGCCTAAGGTAATCTAGCGACAGGGTTTACACAAAAATGAACTAAGATACATATATGAGATGCGATGGCGATGGCGAGGCCGTCACCGTAACTCAAGCCAAACTATAAACCCGGTTTTGAATTTATTCTTAAGCGTATTTCCGGTTTCCCGACGATCTTTTTCTTTCAATCCAAAGTTAGTGGTGTGAAAATCACAGTAATTAAGTTTAGACAAAACTCATCGTTGCAAAGATTTTCGGGGTTCGAACCTACAATCTGGTTTACTGGTCTGGTCTCGCGTAAACAATTACAAGTTGTATACGTACACGTAATTGGTAACAAATTATATTACTACGATTACATAGTGAATACATTAATCGTGTCTTCAACACGCTAGCATACAGTTTCGGTACAGACAAACGCTTATAGGTAATGTTAGCCGAGCATCCACTAATATTATAAATGTGAAAGTTTGTCACGATAGTTGTTCCTCTTTCACGCAAAAACGAATGAGCTAAATTGGATGAAATTTGCCACAGAGATAGATTATTACAAGATTATTACTTTACATCAGATGTGTGATTAATGAAAACAAATCTACCTAAGGATTAAAATTTTGCGCGGCGGAAACCGGGGCCCAGTCGACTAGTAATTATCTCCATTCGCTCACCCCAGGTGGTATCGTACATAAAGCAGCTCAAAGCCAAGGACCCTGGCATCTTCGCGTGGGAGATCCGCGACCGGCTGCTGGCCGACGGCGTGTGCGACAAGTACAACGTGCCGTCGGTGTCCAGCATCAGCCGCATCTTGCGCAACAAGCTCGGCGGAGCCCTGTACCCGGTGCCCCCCCTGTACCCGGTGCCGCCGCAGCGCTGCTGGCCGCTGCACCAGCCCTACGATTATTATGTCTATTTCCAGGTCTGTCTCTCTTTTATTATTAACACACCGCGGTTTTCTATTGCGGTTAAAGTTACTCCTAATAACATTTGCTATTTGTCTGTGAGTCTCGTCAAAATAGGTCCAGCGGTTTTGATGATTAGCGAGCTAAGAAATTTGACAGATATTTTTTATATTAAATTTTGTTTTTGTCATCAATACTGTATGAATATACTTTAATATACGTTAAACACTGTACCCATACACCCACGTTCTGTTCCGCCAGAGATATACTTTAGGTGCCAACGTGACAGATGGCGAGTCCATCGCCGTTACTCAAGCACAACTATAGATATACGCCTTTGAATTGCTTTCTCTGGCGGAAAGTAGAGGTGTGAGTACGTACTACCTATACATCTCTATATTATGCCTATACACCTCTGCCTACGCCTTCGGGACCCTTGTGGAAAAGCGTGAGGATTATCTTAATCTAGGACGAACCTCATAAATAATAATATCCTCACGCCTTCCCACAAGGATTCCCGAAGGGGTAGGCAGAGGTGTATAGCTAATACCCACACACCCACTTTCCGCCAGAGATATATTAGGTGCCAACGTGACAGATGGCGAATCCATCGCCGTTACTCAAGCACGACTATACATACGCCTTTGTATTTCTTCTCAGACGTATGCAGGTTTCCTCTCGATGTTTTCCTTCACCGTAAAGCTCGTGGTGTGACTAATCACTGTACTTAAGTTCAGAAAAACTCATTGGTACAGTCGGGATTCGAACTTGTGACCTTTGCGTCGCAGGCAACTGCTCGAACCACTCGGCCACCACAGCCCTTTGAGGATGAACCTCAAAGGGCCGTGGCCCGGATATTTATTTATACAATGAATAATATAAATGTGGAAGAAGCGAAAGAGGAAACTGGCCCTATAATCGTGGGAGAGAAGAGCGCCACTACTCTCTAAGCTTATCGCCTCAGAAGCCTACCCCGTGAGGGAATCGGCGTTATGACATGCATGAGTATACGGAAGTATATATTAGTCCCAAGGTGTAATTGTAGTATTATATAAGCTCCCCTCCCCAGGGCCGGCAGCACGCGGCAGGCAACCCGCACGCGCTGTCCCACCCCCACCAGCAACCCCCGCCGCACCACACGCATGCGCTCTGACATGCGACCGCCTGTCACAGGCGGTGACAAACCGACTTTAGACAAATAGTGTCCAGCATTGAGATTCGGTGTTTGTTAAGTTCAGCACGAAATGCAATGGGCCTTGCGTTGAATATAAGTACCAGGAACCCATGCACCAGCCATTAATGTATAAGTGGCTATTGTGGTAAACGATTGGATTGCCACATTGTATAAAGGTACAGTCACTAACAGAAATTGTTTTTGTTTCGTTTGTGTTAGAGGCGGTCTCGGGTTGCGTAATTTTTGATTGGAAAGAGAAACCGATTTTATAATGCTCTGGCGATATTACGAAGTTTCCATACCTACCTGCAGACATATTCATTTTATCTATTCAAATTTTGCTCCGAAAAATAAACCCAACCTGAAATCGGTTCTACCTTGTAATATTTCCTTTTTTATGCCATGGATACAAGTCCTTCAGCCAAATTCATTTAAAAATTGTAGTTTATTTTTATACACTGTCTTTTACATTTCGGATTTTGAAAGCAATCCTACGCAGTAACAGAACTATTTAGGCATCTACGTCAGTGGTAGTGACGTTTCCTTGCGGTGCAGTGTTGCCCAGTGATAATAATTAATATAGTGAACGATACTTAAGGGCTTAGGTAGATAAGTAAATACACTTAATAGAAGTATTATCGTGTACATAGTGAATATCGTATGTAAGATATAGACTCATAGAGATGTATAAATAGTGGGAGAGTTCATTTAAGTATCCTTGTAGAAGATATTATTATATTTTATGTAATTATTGTTACTTAAGTCGGGAAGGAATGGCGTTCCATTCTCATCGCCGACAAAACGTGCGTCTGGACTTCAAGCGATTTCAAAAACATCGCGATTCATTGACTATCTTTGTACATTGAATTCGATTCGTATTGATAGACAAATATTTTAAGACATTGCCAAAATCATACATATATCTGCGTATACGATTTGAAGTATTATAAGTTGGTGCAATTTTGTAAATATGTTAATTATAAGGCAATTCTAGGATTTAAGCATAACTATGTGTATTCATGTTCATTTCGAAACCAACGATACTCCATTATAATTAATTAACTGCATTTTTTATTTAATAATTAACAATTAAAGTGTATTTTTTAAATTTAAATTAAAGTGTTGTTTTTTCCTCCAAACATGTTCCAGAATAATAATACTTATCGATGTAATTTACCTCGCGATAGAAGAGTAAACTATTCGCAGATTTTGGGAAGAAAATAATTGGAAAAGATTATGTTTAAAATTACATACCTAACAAGATTTTTTTTTTAGGTTTGTCTATTAATTAATAGAACAGAAGAATAGAAGAGTGCCAAAAAACTCGTAATTATGTAAGCAATGAACCATAGATAATTATTTAAATTATAATCTGTGTTTGAGGAATGAATGCGACCTATTCATGATATCCATTGTTTCTTCCTGCTGTTCCCAAATCAACACAATAATATAGGTTTGTATATAATACTATAACTCGTAGAATACTGAAATGTTTCGTATATTTATAAGTCTGTACAAACTAAGTATAAGAGTATGTCATAATAATTTAATATCTCAACTTATAAACACGAATAAAATGGTTTGTTCAACTGATTCGTTCTCATTTATTTATGCCTAAATCCTGTGTAGCTTGCTACACCGAATATATATCTGATATTATCGGTGTTGCAAGCTACAATCTTTTTTTTTCTTCGTTTGCTACTGTTATTTGTTATCTATTCTAGCAATAACACCCATCCTGTATCGGGAGGACACTCGGAGCAGTAGCTTGTAGGGAACTACTCGCGTTACGGTGGAGTGCTAACAGAATGGGAGAAGAATTAAGATCATATTTTTGAATACTACTCAAACGCGATGCCATTTGGCTGCGACTTGCTGTAAGGTGGAGATACTGTCCCAGGCATCGAGTACAACTATGCAAAGGAAATCCGTTGTGTAAGGCTAGACAGATTCGGGTGCACTACTCTCTCCCTCTGTGAGAGATGCGGCGTGATGATAGGTATATACGTTTCTAGTTGATTTGGTTGCTTCTGTCATCGGCGAACATGTATGATGATAATGATGTATGAGGATAAAGCGAAAGTGGTTTGAATCTAGAGAGAACTGGTATTCTTGTCCTCAGTATCTACTTCTACGTGATGGTATGTATCTATCTACAGCTTAATGAAACCGTCAGACCCTCAGAGTGCGACCCGTATGCCGGGCGTGAGCCTCAGCCGGCGAGCGTGCCGCCGGTGGGCCGAGCGCAGTGCTCAGGTTGCCAATGTGGGAGCCGCACATTTCACGCTACCATTTTGTACCACTTTTCATTTTTAAATTTTAATTACGTCGCCGGCTCGAGTAACATAACCTCCGCTCGTAAAATATTGTTATTAATACAGTAAAATTCAGGATTAGTATTAAATTGGAAACAAAGCGAGGATTTAATTGGTATTGTGTGTGGGTGCCGGGCATTGGCGCGTTTATTGCTTGGGTATGTTGGACCTTGGACTGGCATGGCCACCATGTCCCTTAGCGCGGCGG
>JACCPG010009994.1:0-64551 GCA_016069955.1 Drepana arcuata | reverse complement strand
ACCTACCTCTTTCTCTTCGTCCACATTCATCAGCTTCTTCATACTGGCTATGAAAGAAAACATCGAGAAGAAATTCAAAGTCGTATATGTATAGTCGATATATTGGGCCAGAAATAATTTTGGCAGGTAGCGAGATGGGAAGATGTGTTGTTATATATTTACTGTAGGGTAATAATATAATATATCCTCACGCCTTCCCACAAGAGTCCCCGAAGGGGTAGGCAGAGGTGTATAGGTAATACCCACACACCCACTTTTCGCCAGAGGTATATTGTAGGGTACCTACTCAAATACTAATTTGAGTAAGTATTTTTTCAACACCTTGTATTCTGTAAATTATACAAAACTACGCGCGAGCCATAACCCTGTGTTTCAAGCGCCCATAGAAAACGGTTACCGTACATCATCTTAATATGCTTTTCACCAAAGTAGTATAATACCTTTGAAATCGCACAGTGCGAGACCTTTCTGGTTCCAAGGTGTGGAGATGAATTCCCCGTCGATGGCGAGAGGTGCGGTGGTAGAAGGAAGGTTTACGCACCATGTCGAATAATTCGTCAGAACACTCCGGTATACATATTTGTTCATTAAAAACAGTGAGTAATGTTTCGTAGTAAATTATTTTATGCTACAAATTGAGCGCAAGTGTACCTCCAGCCTATCTTTACGTAGTGCAGCGATTTGCATCGCGCCGGCTGGCCATCAATCTACCAAGCGCTCGCGGCCGCCTCAACCATCGCAACGCGATCCTAAAGATAACACCCCGTGTATTATGCGATTATACCTGCCAGGGTCATGTGGGGCCAGCAAACGTATACAATTATAAATATATATATATAATATATATATTTATATAGGTATACAACAAGAGTGTCAAACAAGCATACGGCCCACCTGATGGAAAAAGGTTACCGTAGCCTATTTACCTTTACGATACCGAAGTATCACTTGCGCGTTGCCACTCTGTGTTTGGAGAGTTATAGTGTGTTGGCAGCATAATGGGTTTAATCCCTCTGCTTCCAACACAATGTAACAATACTCCCCCCTCCCCAAGGAGCTCATTACTGGAAACCTTATTCACCACGTACGAACACAACACAATAAATTGTGTTATTTGGCTACGGACTTCTATAAGGTGGAGGTCCTGCCCCAGTCGGGCAGCTCCAAATTCGAACGGGAAACCCGTTATGCCCTACCTCGCTTATTGACTTATTGATTGTCTTGAGACAAATCCACAAAAGCTTGTGTTATGGTAACTAGACAACGATATATTTACGTATATAGATAGATATGTACATAAATACATAGAACTTCCAAGGCTAAGGTACAAATACTCGTGTTCATCACACAAACTTGAGCTGAGCTCCGAACTCGCTTGACTTGATTCGAACCCGCGACCTCAAGTTTCGCAGTCAGGAGCGCTAACCACTAGACCAGACGGCTGTCAAAATATATTACCTTCACGCATTCCCACAAGGATCTCCGAAGGGGTAGGCAAAGGTGATCCACCCTCGCTTACGATAAAATTACGAATCGACTTTTCTCCACTTATTGAACACGTCCATAACTAAACCATACGCATATGCACACACACATACTTTTGGTCATCATACCAATATTTGCCCGCAGTGGTTATCAAACCTGCGACTTTTGACTTCGTGCCTACGAAGTCAAAAGTCGCAGAACAGACACTGGCCACTTAGTTTTTTTTTTTTTTTTTTATTGTCACTCGTAGCGTGAATTCCGGGAACTTTTGCTACTTAACCGGTCAATGGCGAGACCTAGGCCTCCTGCCAGGACTGGCCACTTCGCTATCGGGCTAATTTTAGTAGACACCTGGTACCTATTGTTGGAGAATTTCTCCTGATTGGTTCGATAAGATCATGCGACGACTTAATATTCATGGATTATAAGTAAGCCAGAGATACTATCGCTATATGATAACATACTATTTTCCTCAGAATCACGCAACGTCGGCGCACATTTGAAGGAAGCGTCTGGCTGACGTAATGCGATGATTATGCACGCATATTTGATGTGTGACTGTTATTTCGGTAGAGACCGGTTATAGTTATCCTTACTGCATGCAATATACATAGATACATACATACATATAATCACGCCTCTTTCCCGTAGGGGTAGCCAGAGACCACTTCTTTTCACTTGCTACGATTCTTACATACTTCTTTCGCTTCGTCCACTTTCATTATTCTCTTCATACATGCTCTTCGGTTTAGGGTACTCTTAACCTGACCTTTTTCAAGACGTCCCTAATTTGGTCTAGAAACGTCCGCCTAGGTCTACCCCTTCCAACACTTTCATTCACACTCGCCTTATCAATATATTAATAATATATGGTTAAAATATATTTCTGGCGGGTATGGTGGATTAATATTACCTATACACCTCTGCCTACCCCTTCGGGAACCCTTGTAGGAAGGAGTGAGGATATAAAGTTTTTAATATTTTTAAGTCTCGAAGCTCTACTCTCTCTGCCTACCCCGTCAGGGACGGCGTGATGATATGAATGTATGTATGTACCACATAACATTACATTTTCAAACGCAAATAGAAAGTACAAGAATGTGTACACTAACTGCAATGAGTCTTCGCACCGTTGCCAGATGATCCTCCCGTCAGAACAACTACTCCCTTAATCAAACTCCTGCGCAGACATCGCGTCAGATTATAGCGTAGATCCGTGACGTCGCGGGTGTGGACTTATTGCATGAGATTCAGCGAGACTGGCGGTGAAAGAAAATATCGAGAGGAAGCCCGCTCTCCTCTGCCTACCCCATCGGGGGCATTTATAGGAAGTGAAAAAGAATAAATAGATGCAATAAATTATACTAGCAATTTTAACTTCAATTAATCAAATCAATGGATCTAATAGATCGGACTCTGAAGGACGGGAACGTTAAGAGTACTCGAAACCGACGAGCATGTATGAAGAGACTGATGAATGTGGACGAAGCGAAAGAGGTATGTAAGTCTAGAGAGAACTGGCGCTCTATAATCTCTGCCTACCCCGTTAGAGACTTGGCGTGATGATATGTATGTATGTAATTTTAACTTACTAATTTTAGATAAATCGGGTCCCATCGTAAATTTAAACCACTTTGGGACCCACGCAAACTTAAACAAAGTCCATCAAAATCAGTATGTATTGTTATTCTGCGAAGAATTATTCAAAATTATTGCGAGACAAACGCCTTGTCACGCTTTAATGTGGGGCATTGTGGTTGCATACATGGCAATTACCGTTAGAAAACTGTTACTGCTGAGAGAAATCACTAAGACCATATTCAAGGCGGAACATCGATGCAGAACATTGCAAGTTTTTAAAGAGTACACAAAGCAACTTTTATTTTTATACATAATAAATAAATAAAATAAATAAATATCCTCACGCCTTCCCACAAGGGTCCCCGAAGGGGTAGGCTGAGGTGTATAGGTAATACCCAAACACCCACTTTCCGCCAGAGGTATATTAGGTGCCAACGTGATAGATGGCGAGTCCATCGCCGTTACTCAAGCACGACTATACATACGCCTTTGAATTTCTTCTCAGACGTATGTAGGTTTCCTCTCGATGTTTTCCTTCACCGTAAAGCTCGTGGTGTGACTAATCACTATACTTAAGTTCAGAAAAACTAATTGGTACAGTCGGGATTCGAACTTGCGACCTTTGCGTCGCAGGCAACTGCTCGAACCACTCGGCCACCACGGCTTCTCTTATACATATATATAGATATCGATAGAAGTGTCAATATATTGTATATATTGTAATGTGCCCGCTCACCGCTCCGCTTATCACTAACACCTTGTCCTAAGGTGCAACGGCACCTGCGCAACAAATCAGGAAGTTATCTCAGCTGCGACGTGAGTAACATGGATGGACAACATCAACGCTGTACATATATTTCCAATTCTAAGTTTATTATATTTGAGTCTGTTTATTACTCCTTATTTCCAATTATTTTAGAATGAATTGATTTTAAAATCATAAATTATAAAATGAGTTCAAAAAGTAAAGCGCAGCCCTGGTTTTCACTCGTTTTTTGCGCGTTATATACGCGTTCCCACAAGGGTCCCCGAGAAGTAGGCAAAAGTGTGCAGGTAGCCAACGTCAGCTTGTGAGTCAATCGCCGTTACTCCAGCACGACTATGCATACGTCTTTGAATATCTTCTCAAACGTATGCAGGTTTCCTCTCGATGTTTTCCATACCGTAAAGCTCGTGGTGTGACTTATGACTGCACTTAAGTACAGAAAAACTCATTGGTACTGTCGGGATTCGAGCCTGCGATCTTTGTGTCGCAGGCAACTGATGCTCGAACCACTCGGCCATCACTTGTATGTTATATATACATCCAAACATGGTTAACATAAACATGGTTTGGGCGTGATTGTAAAGATGAAGAAAGGCATGTTACGTTGGTTTGGACACATAGAAAGGATGAGTGAAGAAAGATTGACGAAACAGATATACAAAGCAAAAGTGTGTGCAAGAAGAGGCAGAGGAAGGCCACGTTCCAACTACCTGGATCAAATAGATCGGACTCTAAGGACGGGAACGTTAAGAGTACTCGAAACCGACGAGCATGTATGAAGAGACTGATGAATGTGGACGAAGCGAAAGAGGTATGTAAGTCTAGAGAGAACTGGCGCTCTATACTCTCTGCCTACCCCGTTAGGGACTTGGCGTGATGATATGTATGTATGTAAACATGGTTAAATAACTAAATGCAAACATTGTGTTCTTTAACTATGTTTAATATAATGGTGTATGTCGTATATTTCCTATGTAAGTATTTTAATGAACATATAAGTAAACATGAGTAATGTAATACCGCAATTGCGGATGTGACAACATATTATGTTTTTGAAAAATCATTCTTGCTCGTAATATCGCGATTATTAATTATGCTATCTCATTAGTGCGAAAATGCCATATGTAAAATCCTCCGCCATATGATAGACTGAGCGATGCTATCAGGCAAATGAGCAGATTATTGGTATATTAACACGTCTGCGATAAGAGAATTACTTTGATTCCGATAACGTACGCTTGTCAACGTTTTGATCTCTCTGAAATGCACACAGTCATCTATATATATAACTACTGCCCTGCTGTCCCACCCAGCTTCGCCCGGGTGAAAAAGTAAAAAAAAAACTTGAGAGGTGTCAAGGGACACCCGGATGGAACGAAGTTAAAATATAATAGAAATGAAAATATGTATGTATGTGTGTATGTATGTATGTATGTGTGTATGTGTGTATGTATGTGTGTATGTAAAAAAAAATTGCACCAAATTTTAAATGCTACTTAATGTCACTTTTCCTCGCGGACGAAGTCGCGGGCACAACTAGTTTGATTTATGAACATATTATGTGCGGTGTAATAGCTATACCACGAGCAATCAGTGATACTGAATGTATTAAAATACATTTGAATTTGTTCAATAAAGTATCAAGTTAAGTTGATCCACGATGACCTTGTGACCTACTTGATGCAACAACCGGCTTGATTGATGGCTGATTGTGGACATTGATAATTTCAAACACGCTTCCATGTCGGGTTTTCTCGGGGACGCAATACATTCCAATCCCTGTCTCTCCCTAAGGCTTTGCAATGTATTGTGCTCAACACAAATGATTACGTAAAGTTTGTGTGTCCATTTACAGTTATTAGGCATTAACGGCCGTCTGGTGTAGTTATTTAGCGGTTAGAGCTCTCCTGACTGCGAAACTTGAGGTCGCGGGTTCGAATCCCGCTGAGGGCAGATATTTGTGTGATGAACACGAGTATTTGTACCTTAGTCTTGGATGTCCTATGTATTTATGTATATATCTATCTATATAAGTAAATATATCGTTGACTAGTTACCATAACACAAGCTTTGCTTAATTTGGGACTAGGTCAATTTGTATGGAATTGTCCCAAGGTATTTATTATTATTATTACTATTAAGAGAGTACATTACTTGACGAGAAATAAGATTTTTTTCTTGATCTATACATACTAATTATAAGCCGTGGTGGTCGTGTTGCCTGCAATACAATGATTGCAAGTTTGAATCCCGACTGTACCAATGAGTTTTTCCGAACTTGAGTACAGTTAGTCACGCCACGAGCTTTACGGTTAAGGAAAATATCGACTACTACTCGACACACTCGGTGACCGCGGCCATTCATTTACACATTCCAGACAATGATTAGGAAAATTTTCTTTTCGTTAAAATGTTTGAATAAAGTATAAATATACATATTGCGTTATATAACATGAAACCGACGAGCATGTATCAAGAGACTGATGAATGTGGACGAAGCGAAATTGGTATGTAAGTCTAGAGAAAACTGGCGCTCTATACTCTCTGCCTACCCCGTTAGGAACTTGGCGTGATGATATGTATGTATGTATCGCCTCACGGAACTAGTCGTGTTCACACCGCGGGCAAATCACATCAATAAACCCGACAGACATTAAATAGCTAAATATATACGACCACCACATATTAAGACACTTTACAGAAATCCTGCCTTGCCGGGTTTGAACCTGCACCCACCCAGCACTTGTTTACAACTCCATCGAAGCAATATATTCCGAATCAAATTGTCGACAGACCATCGTGTCCGACTCCTACGCCATAATAAGTTGAAATAAACACGTGCAAAAATATACTCTGTGTCTTAAAGTATAAGGATGGTTTGAAATGTTAGTTTTAGTGGATTTGCAAAGTAATTTGCAACCATATAGTGCCTTATGAGCTCAAGCGTTTGATTTATCGATGCTCATTTTAATAAATTACACTTGATGTGTCATCGCTGTCAAAAACTTTCTCGCCTTTCAATTATGGAACTGTCATTAATATTCATACCAGATAATATTTACGTAAATTGATAGAACAGCCTAGAATTGGTCAGATATAACAGTGATCTGACCTGCAAATGTAAAGATCACCGGAAAGTTCATTTCATAATATTTTGTGAATATTTGTAATAATAATTGTAAAAACAATAATAATCGGAACAAGGTAATAAAAATGCGAAAGATATTAATTGTAACGATATTCGCACGATTGCCCAAACATTTTTTGCCGCATCAACCTGATTATTATGGCAGCAAAAGGGAAATATGAGAAAAAAATACACGGCATAACGTACGTGACGGACACGTGACGCGTCCGGACAGATTGCCTGTCCGTGCGTCCGTCGGACAGACGCAGGCTGGGGGGCGAGGCTGTCTCATCACAAAGGTAGAAGCCCTACTAATATTATAATGCGAATATGTATGAAAATGTCCGTTCCTCTTTCATGCAAAAGTTGCACAACGGAATTGAATATTTTTCCATAGAAGCTATAGATAATTAGCTTGATTAGGGTAAATATCCTCACGCCTTCCCACAAGGGTCCCCGAAGGGGTAGGCAGAGGTGTATAGGTAATACCCACACAACCACTTTCCGCCAGAGGTTTATTAGGTGCCAACGTGACAGATGGCGAGTCCATCGCCGTTACTCAAGCACGACTATACATACGCCTTTTTTGAATTTCTTCTCAGACGTATGCAGGTTTCCTCTCGATGTTTTCCTTCACCGTAAAGCTCGTGGTGTGACTAATCACTGTACTTAAGTTCAGAAAAACTCATTGGTACAGTCGGGATTCGAACTTGCGACCTTTGCGTCGCAGGCAACTGCTCAACACATGTCATATTAGCGTAAAAATCCAACTTTGAAATTAAATTGAACGCGGGCTAAACCGCGTCGCAAATATAGTACGTAATATATAACAAAATTGGTTCTCATTATTATAGGTCAAAAATTGTTTTCGCCTGTCTGCTATAAATAGGACGTATGTAATGCCAGTATTGGGTGCAGTTTGAGCATAGCACATTATTATTATTATATTGCACATAGGACCAACACTACATAAGAATAACAAATATAATAATTTGGACTCTACTTGTTAAGGTTTTCAAGCAAAGACATTTCTAAGGAATTGGTGTAAGTGGATAGATATGAAGGTACTGATAGATGTTAGACGTAAATTTACACTACGAAGATTCCAACGTTGCAGAGTGAAACAATGAAACCTCGTTTAATATCAAGAACAACGTACAAATATATGAAATCGTACGCGCGAAAGGAAATTTCCATAAATAATTCAATATTTTCGATTAAACTGCCGACCTGCATTGCCGTCCTTCCATCCATCACACGTCATGCATCAACATCGCATCGCTAATTACGGACATCCACAAAGCGTATTATAACGATGCACCGTGTATTTTAATGTATACAATAATACTGCAAAATTTCATTTGGTGGAATACAGCGGGTGCGAGAACACAAGGTGAAAACAAACGTGTGCTCTTAAATTAGAGCTACTTATCGTATAGAATGTGCAAGGTGGTTAGTACGTTACGTTCTAGTGGAACAGTATCTCGCTCGCGCGCATTAAGTCTCCAGTCACTCTCAATCACTCAAGCTGTCCAGCCGTCAGTCATAAGCAAGACGAACGGGGGGGTGCGGCCTCCTTTGGCGGGGGAGGGGGGCCCCCCACCGCCCCATACAGGGGGCTGGTCAGCTCTTGAAGACAATTTACTGAACAACTCGACTCCGACCGACTGGGATTCGTGCGCTGATGAAATTTATTTGTAGCAAGTGTGCCTTGTGTTATGGGATTTCTATAGCAACTGCAAGTTGAAAATTGTGTTGTATTGAAATAGCTACGTGGCTTATAAAGGACGTTACATATTGTTGAAACTTACAAATACGAGTAGCATTATTCTTCGTTGGTCATATTAATCTAACTTTGTAATCGCAAATCCGAGATCGCACATTAAAATGGTCATGTCTTTATTCTTTAGGCGTGTAATGTGTTAGGAATGTATGTACAGCGAAAGAGGTCTGTTTATAGGCATAGAGAGAATTGGCGCTCTACACTATCTGCCGCCCAACCTTTCTTTAAAAATCTAAATAATATACATACATATTATCATCACGCTGGATGTATGTTTGTCTTTACCCGTATCAGTATCAAATTAAATGAGTATAAACCCTTCTTCATTCATCACCTGTCACGCACCACACCACAGTCTCACGACAGAACAGCTTCGAAAAATGCTACAAAGCACATCAAACGATGAGTTAACATCATTATCGGACGGCCGGGGGGCCGGGGGGCCGGGGGCTAGAGGGTGGCCCCCGAGGGGGACATACGTCGCTCAGATGTCGCGCACAGACGGACGTCTTTGTCGACCGGCGCTTTATTTACTCGCAGCTTTGCGAGCGCTAGAACGGGCATTGAAAACATTTTTTGCTGCCCCTAATTAGACCGTTGTATACTGGTAATGAATTTTCAATTTGAGACGAGGGCGTTAGACTGCTGGTGGCCGAATGTCTGGCACCAAACGCTTTTTAAGATGCCAAAGGTCACCATTTTAATGAGGTTAGTGACTAATCTTTAAAGCTAAGCAATTATAGCTAAACTAACAAATGAGTGCCTCTGTATGATGGGCAGGTAGTTTGAGGAGGCTATGCGATGTTGGATTAGTCCGATCTAAGTATCTGATCGTGAATTAAGTTACGGTATACAACTACATTAAACTTAATAGAACATATAAGTGCTTATTTAAATAAATATAAAACAATTACTTAATCCTGATTTCCTTATCTTAACTTACACACAATAGAAGTAATGGCTGACAAAGAACTGTTGTATTTCAAATTAGATAAAATTTTACATTAGGTGTTAATCCAATCATATAAATCAATGGAATAAATTAATAAATATATAAATACTTGGGACAATTCCACACGAATTGACATAGCTGTGTTATGGTAACTAGACAACGATATAATTGCTTTTGTATATAGATATATACAAACATGTATAGAACATCCTTCACAGTTACAAATACTCGTGTTCATCACACAAATATCTGCCCTCAGCGGGCATCGCACCCGCGACCTAAAGTTTCGCAGTAGGGAGCTCTAATCACTAGTCAGAATGCCTTCATCTGTTGCTCGCAACAGTATTACCCCAAAGAGCCGTGGTGGCCGAATGGTTCGAGCGGTTGCCTGCGACACAAAGATCGCAAGTTCGAATCCCGACAGTATCAATGAGTTTTTCTGAACTTAAGTGGAGTGATTAGTCATACCACGAGCTTTACGGTGAAGGAAAAAATCGTGAGGAAACCTGCATACGTCTGAGAAGAAATTCAAAGGCGTATGTATAGTCGTGCTTGAGTAACGGCGATGGAATCGCCATCTGTCACGTTAGCACCTAATATACCTCTGACGGAAAGTGGGTGTGTGGGTATTACCCATACACCTCTGCCTACCCCTTCGGGACCCTTGTGGGAAGTCGGAGGACATACTATAAGTATGTTACAAGCAAAATTTTCCGTTCCGTTCATCCGTTCTGGCGTGGTTGAGTAACAAACATTCACACAAACTTTGCCATTTTTAATATTAATATGATATTCCTGGCCATATCTATTCAATGTCGAAGTCTACCCACAGTTGATTCAATCAAAGTTGACATCTCAAAGTCGATGTGGGTCCGACATTGAACTGTTGTTCGATTTTTTCATCCCCTTCTATTCTTTGTCATTATTATAACTAGTTGGCACTAACTCGTTTGCAGGTGTGACTCATTTAATATAACTTAATATTATGCCAGAGATACGTTTTAATGGCGAGTCCATCTCCGTTACTCAAGCAAGACTATATGTACGCCTTTGAATGTCTTCTCAAAGCTATGCAGGTTTTACTAGCGTACATTTTATTTCACAGCCATATTTATGCTGGGTTATTTTTCTGGGCGTGAATGAGGGCGTGATTGTAAAGATGAAGAAAGGCATGTTACGTTGGTTTGGACACATAGAAAGGATGAGTGAAGAAAGATTGACGAAACAGATATACAAAGCAAAAGTGTGTGCAAGAAGAGGCAGAGGAAGGCCACGTTCCAACTACCTGGATCAAATAGATCGGACTCTGAAGGACGGGAACGTTAAGAGTACTCGAAACCGACGAGCATGTATGAAGAGACTGATGAATGTGGACGAAGCGAAAGAGTTATGTAAGTCTAGAGAGACCTGGCGCTCTATACTCTCTGCCTACCCCGCTAGGGACTTGGCGTGATGATATGTCTGTCTATTTTTCTGGAGTAAAACATATTCTGTATTAATCTATCTGCGCAATAGGTGGCAAATATCTTACAAACATCGCATTTATAATATAAGTAGGATACGTGAACACAATTGGTAGAGAACTGCAGACAAAGCAAAATCAATCCACAATTTTCAAAGACAAACTAACGCGGACCATAAAAGTACATCTGCAAAGAATCTGCATGACTGCACTCAATCACCAAGACGTACCTACTGAGCCCCTCTTCTACTTAATTGACGGCCCACTCCATCAAAACAACCTTCAGCACCAACACAAACATACAAATAGATCACAGAACATATAAGTTTAAACTCTAAAACCAGTGCTGTAGAATTTATATGAGCTGCAAGTGAAAAGTTGTCTGAAATCGCAATGCACTTTGCAGACCAGCTATGCGAAAAGGAATTTTATTTCCTACGCGGTAGGGTGGCGTAACGAGGCGCAGCAAGGCGTGAGCCGTGATGTGTAGCTGTCAACGCAAATGTCATATGTCTGCGTGGAAATGTCAGCGGAGAGGACGAGGACGGCTTTGTGCGAGATGGAATTTGCGGGAAAATTTCTTGAGACGCTAAAGAATTATGCGGGCGGCCAACGGCGCTCTTCTTTTAAAAGATTTCCCATCGAGTCAAAATTACTGTTGGAGATTAGTATGCGTAAGAGGTATGTAATGCGTTTCCTTCCGCGAACGCTCAGGCTGTGGAATGAACTCCCCGTTGAGGTTTTCACTAGAGAGTACAGCATGGAGTTCTGCAAGAAGGGTGTGAAAAGATTCCTGCAGGGTCGGCAGCGCGCGAGTGATACTCCTGGTGTTACAAGCATCCCTAGGCAGCGGTAACTGCTTACCATCAGGCGGACCCAATGCTTGCTTGCCACTCATGTGGTTTTAAAAAAAATATTTTAGAGAGAATCGGAGCTCTTCTATATACTACGGCTGCCCCATGAGGTTCCTACTCGACGTGATAACAAGATTATATGTTATGTATGACTAACTAGGATATTGTGATTGATTCTGATTTTGGTTCCTATTTCAATGGGGCCCGGTAGGCAGATCAACAAAAGCCCGCTTTTCGTCGGACCACAACTATACATACATACGTCTTTGAATTTCTTCTCAAATCATGCAGGATTCCTCTCGATGTTTTCATTTGCCGTAAAGTTCGTCACTCATTCATCAAACTCATTGGTACAGTCAGGATTCGAAGTTGCAATCTTTGTGTTGTAGGCCCCTATTCGAAGCACTCGGCCACCACGGCCAATAAATATATATATACTCAGTTATATATTTTTGGACATAGGAAAGACACTTTTTAACTGGAGCCAAACAATTACACCTTAATTGCATTAGAATACTCACTAAACTCTGCAAACTTTGTCCACCTTCCTGCGTCGCGCAGGCTGACAAAGTGTATGTTCCACGCTCGACGAAAATAGTAAGCGATGTTTGACAAATAGTCGCCAGATGTCGCGAGAGGGAGATTTTTTTGTCACTCTTTCCCGTTATTTGGCAAAGTTTCTACGAGATTTGGTGAATGGGATATTTTCCATAATATTTTTCACCTTATTGGTACGTATTTTAATTTTAACCTCCGTTATTGAAGAAGATTGCGCTACCTCTTTCACACACGTAATAACTCAACTTGATACTATATGAGAACCGAATGCCAACATTAATATTCTTCACATTTAAATTGATAACGTATTTTTTTGTTAAGATATCTTGTAACTCATAATACTAGAGAATTAAATCCTCAATATAAAGCCCGCCACAATGTAAGAATCAATCTATCAATCAATAAATCGCGCTTAAGATTGAGATATTCCAGCCGGGCACAGACGGCGGGGGCGGCCGGGGGGAGGGGGGGGGTGTTTACCGCACCCGTGACGGATATATCCCGCGTAGACACCCGTCAATCACCGGCGATATGATGAGAATTAATATTTCACCAGATGTGTACGCCGACCGGCTAGTCTCGATACTTGCGATTCTACAATTGCTGCCACTAGCCGCATAATTGGATTGGAAAATGGATATTATCAATGAGGATGTGCCGAGCCGTGGTGGCCGAGTGGTTCGAGCAGATGCCTGCGACGTAAAGGTCGCAAGTTCGAATCCCGATTGTACCAATGAGTTTTTCTGAACTTAAGTACAGTGATTAGTCACACCATGAGCTTTACGGTGAAGGAAAACATCGAGAGGAAACCTGCATACGTCTGAGAAGAAATTCTAAGGCGTATGTATAGTCGTGCTTAAGTAACGGCGATGGACTCGCCATCTGTCACGTTGGCACCTAATATACCTCTGGCGGAAAGTGGGTGTTGCCTATACACCTCTGCCTACCCCTTCGGGGACCCCTGTGGGACCCTATTTGAGTAATGGTAACTGATAATATTATAGGCCTGCAAACGACTGCAAAAAATCAATATGTTTGCAATTACGATAGGGTCCCAATCTGTCACGTTGACACATAAATATAATATTTCGGGCAACGCCGAGCAACAAGTACAAATATATTTATAATTTAAATTTTTCAGGTACGCAATTATTCGTGATGACTATTTTATTAAATACATATTTTTTTAATTTATGTATTTAAGCTTATAAAACCTAAATCGGAGAGACCGTTGAGGTCTGAACGTGGAATGCTATATTTTAGGTACCAAGGTGACAGTCCATCATTTCATCGACATTTCTCAAACACGACAGATTTTCTCTCGATGTTTTCTTAAATTAAAAAGCAATAAAATGAAAGAATCAAGATGATCCAATCACCATCGCCTCCGAAATACGTGTAGACGTCAATGTGAAATCAATCAAGTCCGAGTCTCCCTCGACGGGCGAGAGGGGGCACCTCGGGCGGGGAGGGCGGTGGGAGGGGCGGGGTGGTTGGGGCCTTGACCTGTCGCGTGTTTACTTTGCACGCTGACGTTTGATTGATAGGTCGAGGTGGGCAGCTTTTTGCACGAACTGTAAATGTAGGCAGTGAAGATTTTCATCGGTATTAGATTTTTTTTATATTTAAAGAGTAGTGGTGGCCGAGTGCTTAAAGTAGTTGCCGGCAACCCAGAAATTGCAAATTCGAATCCCGACTGTAACAATAAGTTTTTCTGAACTTAAGTACAGTGAAGCTTAACGGTGTAAGAAACAACGAGAGGAAACCTGCACACGTTTTCCAAAGGCGAGGTTTTTCTTTATTAACGAACTGACCGATGGACTCGTATACAAAATATATCTCTGGCGGGAAGTATGTGTATTGTATGGGTACTACTTACATACACCTACTTACATAAGAAGTTTGGCTCTAGTTCCTTCTGCGCATGCGGCTTCCTTGGTAGCTCATAAACGGCACAAATTTGTGGATGTCTCTAACTATTCTGAATCTTTTCTTTTCTCATTTCGGGTTTTTTTTACAATAATAATTTCACTTTTTTTTTATTTTAATTTATTCCATATCTTGACCAGAATTAGTTACAGTACTGATGACAATATTTGTGTCACTTGTTTAATTTGTCTAATTTGTGAATGTGAGAACATTGTAGGCTTTGTAGATTCTTAGATCTTGCTAACATTGTTATAATTATCTTGTTTTATGTATACTTTGTATAGTAAGCAGCGACCTATTGTCGGGCCTACGTTGTTCCCCCATACTTGGGTACTATTGCTGTAACGAAAAAATATTGTTATTGTATATGCCTAATGATTTGAAAAGAGTAACCATGGAGTTTCTTGCCGGTTCTTCTCCATGGAAGCGACCAACCTGAACCGTGCTTCTTTTTCGACGTTTTATAAGTGCCCACCTGGGCCTATGTGAAATAAAAAGATTTTGATTTGATTTGATTTGACACCTCTGCCTACCCCTTCGGGGACCCCTGGAAGGCGTGAAGAAATAGAAATCTTTGATATTGGTTCACTGTGCTATTTTCGATATCTGCTATGTTTATAAAGGTTAATAATTGTCGTCAATTTATTATTGTCATTACTGGATACAAATAGCTTCCTCTGTGGTTTATTATATTATCCCATGGTGATATCACATGTGTAATAATAACAACGAGGTGATGGTGGAGTACTTCTAGTAGACACCTGCAACGCAACGATTCAAAATCAAAAAGAAAATATTTTATTCAACGTAAGGGACACAGGGAACACTTATTGAACGTCACATATTTAATATAAACTAAAGTTACCACCGTTTTAAAGAAAAAATACCTGCCAGGAGAAGAAACGGCGAAACAAACTCCCCGGTTTGCTTTTTTAACATTTGTTCCCTTTTACGTAGGGGTAGTTACATATATAAACTCTGTACAAGAGGAGCAATTCATTGCCATGCATGGCCATCATTAAAATAATCTGATGTTTTATAATAAGCCTTTTGAATTAATTTACTTTTAACGACAGCTTTAAATTCTATATTGCAATTTGGAATCCCGACTAGTTGATTCTGTGGGTTCTTCTGAACTTCAGTCCTATGATTAGTCACACCACGGGCTTTTAGGCGCAGGAAACGTCGAGAGGACACCTGTATATTAGATACAAGTAAGCAGAGGAATCTCTACTTAGGTTAGTCTACTAATGGTCTGATAATGGTATTTTTTTTCTTATTTGTTTACAAATAGTCTCTAACAATTCGTCAACCAATGAACTCTGGGGCTGGACTGCCTTTCCTCAGCAATTGTTAGGTTGTAACCTCACACAATACTAACTATGTGAGCTTGTATTAAAATAGTAATAATATACTAACTACCAGCATGAACTTGACCCAATTTCGTCGGTAATGTATAACGCGACAGGTCTCATCGTATCGCTCACTGTGTTCGAGGTCGTGTCTAACATTAACAATTATGCTACGTCGATTGATTGCAGTTAGAAGTTATGTAATAGTAAAGCAGTTTTAATTTATTTTATATTTAATTTAAATTATTTTACTAAGTTGAAAGAATGGTAGTAGTAATAATGCATTTTAGGAGAAAAGTTAATATAACGGATGCAAGTACTAGAAGCGACATTGATATCTTCTTCCATAATAGCTATTATTGATAGCTTATGTAAGAGTAGTAACTCAGTAGATAGACTCTTACGTCGATTGTATGTACTAGTTAATTTTTTTAATAATTTGCAATAGTAATAATAAATAAAAATGTCCTACACACCGCGATCGACAGTTTACGGGATATTACGACATTATTTTTCTGTATTAAGGATAAGATAATATAATATTTGTACGAAATGTAATCAAAATATAAATTCGAACGAGTTTACAATTGTAAAATATATATTTAATTGGAAAACATCAAGCGCTCGACTCCAACCAGTCGCCTTATACCTACTATCCATCAGAATTACGCCGCACAATTAAAATATGCTCCAAACGTCAATTAAACTGAAATGTGTCAATCAAACATACAGACCGACGGGTGCAAAGTAAAAAGAGTCAACTGCAATTTAGAGATTTTTGTTTTATTGTAAAAACTAACTTAAAATATCATGTTCTACAACATAGCAAAAACAAAAATACAAATATCACCTTATTTTTGGTACTTTTCTCACGTAAAAGAAGACAACTACGCCTGTCTTGTGAATTTGCACGATGTAGATGCAGATACCTACCGCTGGCCGTTTATGCGCGGTACGCGCGGGGGGCCGCGGTCACTCATATAACGTCATCAGTCAGCTGACATGTTCTTTGCCGGCCGGCGCGAATATTTGTTTGTTTTGGTTTGTTAAGTGATAAAGTGTGTGTAAAAGTGTTATCATATTAGTAAACAGTTTGAGTTCAACTCAATAGACATGGACAGACGTAAATTATTGGTGAATTTGGGCAAAACGAGACGACAATGCGCTATTATGAACCGAGAAGATCTATTACAACTTATCAATAACGACCGTGACACTAGTTCAGGTACGTATTTTTTATAATACAAGTTTAATGTTATTGTTATTTTGAACTTAAATCATATTTAGTTGTTGTAATTATGAAAATAGATTATCATTGATATTCTTAGTTATGAAACGACGCATAAACGACTATCTGCCATATAGCTTTTTATACGTTGCGATTGTGATGTAGATGTCTCAATTTACTTTTGTAAATTAGTATCGTTTGCTATGTTTATGAGTACCTAACTATGTTAATTCTTATTGTTAGCTATATTAATTATCTTATAATGAAATTATATTATCTTACTGTTATTTTTTACTATTGTTTCATGTTCAGAAAGTCCGAAAATACCTTTTAAAGAAGATGAAAGCTTACAGAACATAAGTGATGGATTTTTCGAAGAAAATGCTGTGTTGGCCGATGAAGTTATTGAAAATCTTATAGATGACCTTGATGTGTCAGCGATGAAGACAAATGAGTATCAGTTCTCAAGATTATCCCCCATGTTCTGTGTACTCTAGGTCGATCACACCAGTTCACTCTCAATTTGAAATACAAATTAATTCCGAAATTTAAAAAAAATTTTGATGTTGATAATAGAGAGTCTTCGAGCAAATTATCGGATACACCAACGCCCTCAGAATACAATTCATTTACTTCAAGTCCACCACGTCCATTATCAGAATCAGATCATTTTATTATAAGCGCAAACTTTCTATCTTCAATTTTACTGTTTTTGATATGGGACGTAAAAACGGAACATGTTATATGCGGCCTGAAACTATAGCTAAGCGGGGTTCAAATAAAGTGGCTAGTTGTCTTTATAATTTTATACAACAGTCAAATGATAGAGGTATCAAGGATATCCGCCTGTGGTCCAATAACTGTGGCGGTCAGGAACCGTATTGTATTTCTTATGTATGTATACTGCTCCCAAAAATATAGCATTGATATTCATCACAGATTTTTGGAGAAGGGTCACACCCAGCAGGAAGGCGATAGCGTCCACGCATTAATTGAGAAATCTTCGAAGAGAAAAATCATTTTTTGTCCTGAAGAATGGTATACACTCGTTCGGTGGTGTAAAACGTCGGGCGATGCTAATGAGGTTATAGAAATAACACAAGACCAAATTTTGGATTTCAAAATGTGTATAAATGATTTTAAATTGACAAAAAATACGGACAATGAGAATATAAAGTGGAATCAAGTTCGAGAAATAGTCGTTAAAGCAGAGAATCCTTACACAATATTTTATAAATATGATCTAAATGATGAAAACCCCAAGCGAATTGACTTGGTGCGAAAAGTAACTACTCGTTCCCACCGTGGCTTTGATGATCCCAAAAAATGTTATAATGAACCCATTATGATTACAAGTGCCAAGTACAAAGACTTAATAAGCATCTGCCAGCAAAATTTGATACCTCCTAGATATAATAACTTTTATAAAAATTTTAAACATAGTTCCTGTGCTGATGGTAATGAGACTGAATAATTTTTGAATTGGTTTTAAAATAATTAAAAATAAGAAATTCTTCATAGGTTTTTAGTATTGATACAGAGTTTTATTATTGTTTAGAATTTAATTTTCTACTTACTTATATCATAAGTGATAGACCTACTCATAACGGTACGAACGAATAGAACGTACTTTATAGGATTGATTTTCATTTTTGTGTTAACTAAGTCATCGAAACGACTCTAAGGCCTCGTTTAATTTAAGTTTAATTAAAGGCCTAACTTGATTATTGTGACTGATATTTATTTTTTTAAGTATAAAAAGTTTAAGCTTTCTAGATTTTATTTTAATTTTTTTTTGTTTCAAACGAAGTTTATATAATTTTACTGTTGAACTCTCAACCAAAGATCCTGCAATTATCTACCTCATTAATTATGAGTAAGATTCTTATTGATTTTATTTTTTTTTCCAAAAATGTATAAGAAGTTACGTTTTTTACGATAATAAATTAATGATTCCTAAGTAAATATTTCATTTAACCTCCTTCTAAACCGTGTACCTTAGACAGAAACACCTTACACCTTACCGACGCAGAAAAAGACATCTGCGAAATTATGTTCAGAACTTGATGTATTTAAGATGTAAAACGCTCATTAGCTAATTTTAATAATAAGAACTGTTACACTTTTCGTATTTTCTGAAATATATCAATTAAACGTTACTAAATCCAAATTTTGGAATTCCCACGTAGTAACGACCAAGTGGTAGTTAACACAGTTGTCATATTTTTAAGCGCAGTGTAGATGCAGACAACTACAATATCTCATAAATTAAATATAATTAGAAGAAATGAAATATACATGTCGATATATTATTAAATAATGAAGCAATGATGAAAATTTCAATAAATTTGGTTTAAAATTGACAAAATGGGAGCATTTTTTCCTATTATTCGCTCTCCTGAAAAGTAGCTGTTTTGTAGATGACTCTTTTTACTTTGCACCCGTCGAGACAGGACGCCTGACATAATCAATTCCTAATTTACCATACATTAACGATGAATCGTTCCAACAATTCGGTAATTAAGCTTTTTTATTTACTCTACCTCGGTGCGTGACGTAGCATGGAACACTTACCTGTGAAGAAAAAAAACATTTTAATCTGAATGATATTGATTAAGGTCTTGTAGGCTAGCATCACGCCAAGTCCCTCATGGGGTTGTCAGAGAGAGTAGAGCGCCAGTACTCTCTAAACGTACAGACCAAAATATTCAACTTGAAGGACACAGGGAACACTTATTGAACGTCACATATTTAATATAAACTGAAGTACGTTATCGCTCTCTTCGCCTCCTTCTTTCTTCCCTCGCTGGTTTCGGGTACTCTTGATGTTCCCATCTTTGAGTGTACAAAAATATATATATATATATATTAATATAAGAAGTAATATTTAAAAAGTTATATCAAGCCCATTCGTAAACTTTATATTTAATTGTCAAAACCTCATTGGAGATATTACCGACGCTTCTATTACCTACATTATTTAATAACTAGTAAGCAATAAGTTTGAGAAGATATTCATAGGCATGCTTGACACCTCAAATATATCTCTGGCTGAAAGCGGGTGTATGGGTACTACCTTGTGGGAAGGTGTGAGGTATTTAAATATTCCGTTCAATTGAATTGTAGCTGGACATTGAATGAACGGTTGATATACCACACAGATGAATGTAAGCAAAGCGTCTTCCCCTTGAAAGTCACAATAACTTTACATTATTCTAGAAAGTGTGCTTAAGTCATATTTTTCAGGCACAAATTAATTACTCATAACTAACTCCCTCCGAGGACAATTATCTCCTCTAAATCAGGTCAACAGGAGCATGAAAGTAACGAACAGAAAAATCAAAGCAAAGAAATTTCCGACTACCCGTACTTCGATATAAAAAAGGTACATTCCCATTTCGACCGGCCGACAACGCCCGACTCAAGTTATAGTCACTTGCTCCGTTATTGCCCTAACAAAATGGCCTATGCTCTATCCCTTTCGCACTCGCCTTAAATCGCCTAGAACAATGCGAGAGCTGTAAAATTTTATTCGCCGCACACGTGGGCCACATCGAGGCTGGCTGCATAATGCAAACGTACGTTAACTAAAAAGAAAAGATAAATGCATATTTATACTATCCGAACGCGATATTTCCCTGCGACCGTCAGTGTAAAGTGTTCGATTACAATTTAATGTCATGATGGCGGGTGCTTGTTCGAAATTTAAAATCTCAACCGTTTTCCAACATCACCCGGCACTGAACCTTATTCCGTACACTTTGGATTTTAAATTAAATGCTATTTAGACTAAGTCGTTTCAAAGTCGTGTCGTTGTCGCGCCGAAGTCGTTCCGTTGCTGTGTTGGAGGCTAAAAGTAGTCGGTAAAATGTGACAGTGGCGCACGATTGCTTCTTTGAATATGTGGCCTCACAAAACAATAACTTTATTGTTCTCACTGGCACATTAGCTTCAAATGTGTGCTCAGTTGTCATTTTATTCAGTACCTTCGAATAGTAAATCTGTTTTCACTTTTATGTACATCTGGGTACAATAGTCTATTAAGATTATTTTATTTAATTTCTCTGTGTTCTTTTCACTTACACTACGGTTTGCTGCAACTTCTTGTAATGTTTTTGTAAACATTCAAGTTGATAGATATCAAATTTTTGTTATCATTTAATAAAATTAAACAATTTATATAACAGAAAATGTTCGTATGTTTTAGAAGAAATTCACAGAAGTATTGAGATGAACGGAGACTGTCTCGCTATGTGGCACGTTGGCACCTAACAAAATGAGGGTTCTGTTACAAATCTATCTATTCCTTCAGGAAACCTTATTGGAAGGTAAGAATAGATTGTGCAAAGACCAGAGTGGTCTGTGCATATTTATGTCAAAGATTATTCAGTACCTACATAGATAGACCTTCATTATAAAGAACGCTGTGCCCCGCAGCTTCACACGCGTTACAAGCAAAGAAAAAATTAAACATTTGTCTATTATGTACTCTATATTACCCAGTTAAGATGTTTTTCTAATGGTGAAGTTGTTTCTGAGTTCTATCGTAACAAACGAAAAATCTAATCTTTCCATATAAATATCATCACGCCGAGTCCCTAACGGGGTAGGCAGAGAGTATATATAGAACGCCAGTATCTCTAGACTTACATACCTCTTTCGCTTCGTCCACATTCATCAGTCTCTTCATACATGCTCGTCGGTTTCGAGTACTCTTGACGTACGCTTGAGCGTCCGATCGATTAGATCTGGTAGTTGGAGCGTGGTCTTCCGCTGCCTAATCTTTCCCCTCCCTCCCACCCTCTTTATATATTATATTAGGTTAGATAGGCTCTGATAACACACATTGCCTTCAAAACACAAATAAAGCAATAAATCTGAAACTATAGGTGTCATCGCGACATAAGTATGGAGCTCGAGTCACCAATTCAATGAAACCAATTTAGATTTTGGCGTGAGGTCATACAATTTGGTCATTGTTAACGGTCCTTGTCAACCTTTCCGGCGATTGACACCTTTGCATCAGTTATTTATTGAGCTTTCTACTTCTGTACGACAGTTTTTATTAATAAGTTGGTCACCGCGACTTGCAGTGATGAATCACCATTTATTGGGTTTTAAAGTTATTCAGCTCGTCGGTATTTGCACAATGCATTTCGTAGTGTTTGACTTGATATTACGCGCTTTACATAAGGGTCCCCGAAGGGGTAGGCAGAGTAATAGGTAGTACCCACATACCCACTTTCCGACAGATATATTTCAAGTACCGATAGCGAGTCCATCGGCGTAACTGGCACTTTTTTAATTTTTTTTTAATTGCCAACAGCATGGAGTTCTTCGAGCGATATTGGAAGTGTCCATAGATGGCGGTAACCACTTACCATCAGGCAGGCCGGTTGATTGTTTGCCCTTAGAGTTATTAAAAACACAACAAAAAAGTGTCATTCATGAAGGACAGGAGGGAGGTCAAAGAGATTGCGTCAGAGTAAACGGAAGGAATTGCATCAGGGACGCCGACAAGAGCCCAGCTTTTAAATTTATCACGATGATGAGCTTTTGACTGACGGTGTAACATAAAAAAACAAACATCAAGCATTTGATACAAATTTTCATTTATAAAACGTATATTTCGAAGGCATGACCCTTTATCCACAATTGAGAAAGAAGTTTTGATAAACAGGTTAAGCCTAATTTGAATGTAGACCATTAAATACAAAATGAATGGCCCAAGTGTCGCGCGACCTTTGATCTGTGTTTTGAATACACAGCGGGACAATAAAACGGGCCATATAATATAAATAGGTAAATTATACCTGCCAAATTATCATTATTTTACTTGGAGGAGTACTATGTATAAAAGTATTTTTATACGTACATATAGAGCCGTGGTGGCCGAGTGGTTCGAGCAGTTGCCTGCGACGCAAAGGTCGCAAGTTCGAATCCCGACTGTACCAATTAGTTTTTCTGATTTTAAGTACAGTGATTATAGTCACACCACGAGCTTTACGGTGAAGTAAAACATCGAGAGGAAACCTGCATATGTCTGAGAAGAAATTCAAAGGCGTATGTATAGTCGTGCTTGAGTAGCGGCGATGGACTCGCCATCTGTCACGTGGGCACCTAATATATCTCTGGCGGAAAGTGGGCGTGTGGGTATACACCTCTGCCTACCGCTTCGGGGTGGTACCCTTGTGGGAAGGCGTGAGGACATATATTACATACATATATGAAAAGCAGACGGATTTTTAGGTTTTAATCTTGTATGCATATTCGCAATGTATATCTAATTAGTTTTGATTTTGATACATTCTGAGAACTAGCTTTACCCTACGACTTTAACCGCGTTCATTTTGACAACAATGTGAAACTTTTCACATAAACCGTCTTTTTAAATCATCATCCATTTCTATTGATGAAAGCATGAAAATGTGTTGCGTAATTTACAAGATCATCAGGTACACGACAAATTGTGTATAAAATAGTGACAACTACATACCAACACGCAACATGACCTAAGCCATACTAAGTCACGACCTTATCATAAATTACTTTAGGATTATTACAGCACCAAAACATATATTATACCAGTTTATTGGAATTATTTACATCTCCATGTCTTGTAAAACTTGTTGAAATTTTAACGTGGTTATAAATATTGAGAAGATTAATACTTGAATGCAACGAGGATGTCTCCTTAGTCCGTAGTAGGTCAAGTATGAGTCACCTCACCGCACATCCGTACGAACGTCATAATTTGAATTAGTGATGTGTAAACGTGTCGACAATCGAGACATCGTTCTCGTCACGATCGGATCATTTAACACGGTTTCCTGCTACTACATATTCCTAGCTTGAAATATGAAGACTTATTAATCTAGTTTATTATTCTCCATTCATTAACAGATAAAGCCAGCCGAAAATGTATATATATCTTGAAAGATTGAACATTATTATGTAGAACAAAAATATATTAATTGATCGCCGCTTTAATTCTAGCTCGCAGTAAACTTAACGACAACGAAATAAATATTAAGACACAACATTAATACACATGAAGCGACGAATAATAGGGCAGTTTAGAAAAAAGATAAATTTAAAGAAATCTTGGCTGATAAAAAGAAATAAAGCGGCAATGCGGGCCCGAGGCCAGCGACAGTTGCGTTTCTGTCGTAAAACTGTCAGGGGTATGACGAATCATTAGCGGCTTGTGTAAGTATTGGCGTGTGGGGCGATACCAGTATTGCTGCCTACTGATATATGACACGCAATGTATATCTATTCTACGATCTGTATCGTATGTGGTTTACTCAAACTGAGATGTTTTCATAAATTGCTTTCAGCACCTGAGGTTTAGTAATTGGCGTCTAAGACCTAAGCCGGCCGTTTGGCTTTAATATGAACCCAATTGAACTTGCATTAACAAAATATTCTTGAAAAATTAAACAATGTGATAACGAGTGATAAATATACATACCTACATATCAATTTTAAAGGAGTAAGAACTTATAGGTCATACAAATTACCTACATTTTTGATCATCGATGCCCTATATAGAATTTTCATATATGATGATAATCGAATAGCTGACGGCACAACGAAACTTTGACACATAGTTTCTTCCACCTTAACATATAATCAACTGTACAGGTCAATTACATTCACTCACGTATTTGATTCATATACTAAAAAATATACACGGGCGCTCCCCATGAACAATCTCAAATTGTGAATCAATCGACTTAATATTTCCGTTCCAATAAAAAAAGTTGGATTTAGGACCAATAATATTAATAAATTATGGCGAAATAGCAAACCACATACAGCGCGGCGCGACGTAGGCGTGTGACCGAGAACATCAAAACATAATAATTATTTATGATCGTAAAATCAAATGCGATTCTGTCATAAAACATGAAAAATAACGCATTTCTTCTAATACTTTACGAGTGTTGATCCGTGGGTGGGACAATATACGCGGACATTCTTGACGACTTCATAAATCATAAAAACTGCGTGCGTACATATTTTTGCAACGATTTGTAACTGTGCTACTTGTTTTATATTAGGTAATTGTACAAAACTAATTGGATATTATATAGTTAACGCATATACTGCTTTCATATTTATGTCGAATTTATACCTCTAGCTGTAAATAGCTCTTGATTTTTTTGCACGGATTACAATGACGAAATAAATATACAGCGCCATCTGTGTTGTCAATAGAGTACTAAATCATCAATCAAATAATAGTACTCTTCGAATGAATGCTTTGAACGCAAAGAAACTGAATCTGAATGTGTTACACTGAGAACCTAACGTACAATTTTGTAATGTGTCATTTATAAAATAGGTAAGCAATTCTTTAAAGTTATGCGAGTGATATATAAGCAGACGAACATACATACTTAAAGCTCTGTTATATATATATATATATAAACACGTCAAACCAATGTGGCAAGATTAATTATAATTTATTTTTCGTGAACTCGATTATTACAGAGGTAATGACGTCAATAACACATATTTTTATATCTTGGTGACGGATTGGTGGCATATCTAATGTCAGAGGTCAGTAACCCAAATAAAAGCTATATATTTTCAAATACGTGGGACGACTTCGAATATATTTAAAATACTTTATGCATTAGGTTGGTATATTATATTTTTTAAATGGATTGAAATTAAGTTAGTATTTGACATATTTTCGCTATCCTGCCGTGTATAAGACAGTAATGTGAGAGAATGGACGTCATGTAGGTAATCCTTTTTGTATAGGTAATGTTAACTGTAGACGGACTGTAATTTGAAGTTAGATCTCGAGAAAGAAAATTAATAAAAATAAAAACTTGAGCCCTTTTCATAGCTTGTACACGCATCATCATGCCAACATTCAAAATCATAAATAGCTCATGCTATTTTGGAATTATGTAGCTTTCAACGGGTGAAATTCATTTTAATGTCGGTTACAAACTTACATATATTTACAAAATTTTTCCTCAATATTTTTTTTGTATAGTAAGTATTGACCTATTAATTGTCGGACCTACGCCGTTTCCTCATACTTAAGTACTAATGCTGTGACATAATAATATTGTGATTGTGTACCTAATGATTTGAAAAGAGTGACCATGGAGTTTCTTGCCGGTTCTGCTCCATGGAAACAACCAACCGGAACCGTGCACCTTTTTCGATGTTTTTTTTATAAGTGCCCATCTAGGCCTGTGTGAAATTAAGTATTTTGATTTTGTTTTAGTGTCAAGAGTAAATGCTTAAAAGCAGTATTTCTTTACTTAACCTTATTTATTTAGAATTAGAATAACTTTGTAGTGAGCTAATCGGTCATAAGTAGTATTTAAGCCCACCCCTCAAGTCCACGTAAGATCTAAGCTAGTCCTATGTGAATTAAAATATTTTAATTTTGATTCATTTGAACTGAGTATCCCAAATAACTGCAAGTTTAATTGAGATGCCAGCAAAGTATGGACGAAACGCCTGTTTCGTATGAACTCGCGTATTGCGCATGTCTCTCGTCAGATGCAGCTTACAAACTGTAGATGACGGCTGACTTCCAAATGTAGCTGATACGAATAACCACCAAACGGATTAAGGTTCAAAGCAAATAAAGCTCACAGGTTTTGTGTAATCAACCCACTTTTAGAGTTAGTTTGATATTCTATTGAAGAGATTTGCAAAGCAACTTGGATCGAGATAATTGTGAAGATAAAGAAAGGCATGTTACGTTGCTTTCGAAGATTGACACAACAGATATATAATGTGAAAGTGTGAAAGAGGCAGAGGAAGACCACGTTCCAACTACCTAGATCAAATCAATCGGACACTCAAGAACGATTAATCAAGAACGACGTTAAAAGTATTCGAAACCGGCGAGTATGTATGAAAAGACTGACAAATATGGATTACCTAAGCGAAAGAGGTAAGTATGTATATCTAGAGAGTGCTGGCGCTCTACTCTCACTACCCAACTTGGGAGGGACCTGGTGTGATGATATGAACATAGTACATACGTACATATATATGCTATCACAGTAAAGTTATTATACCTACATCTTCGCTAGCCCACAGAGCAAAAGCAAAAGCACTCCAACAAAAGTCTTATGATTTTGCTTAAATAATCTCAATCCACAATTAATATGACGCTAAACAGGCGCGTGAGTAACTCACGGATGTGTCGGCGCAGGCGCAGGTGCAACTGCACATTTGCTGGTGGATCAATCAGCGCGTTGGATTGTTGCTGGAGTGTTTGTTGATGCTACAGTGAGAGATGAGGATAATAATGGCGTGAGGAACTGTTTAAGTTCAAAGACCGAGTAAATGGGCTTTAAATATACGTCCTCTGCTTCCCAAGTGCTCTCAATGCTCTCTGAAGAATACTTTGGGCGGATTCTCAAATCAAATGTCTTTGTGTTTATTTATTGTGGTGTTGTATTGAGATAACAATTTAATTGTTATAATGGAAATATTTTATATTATATTCACGACTAACCCCGACTATAAGGGTCCCCGAAAGGGTAGGCAGAGGTGTGTAGGACCCACACAACCATTTTCGCCGAAGATATACTTTTGGATCCAACGTGACAAATGGCGGCTCTAAGTATCTCAAGAAGGTTTCCCCTTCGAAAAAAAAACAAAAATACATATAATTATTAGCATAGCATATACTATTAGCATAGATTAACAATCAGGTATAAATATATATATTATATATATATATATATATATATATATATATATATATAATATATTTTTAAATTAATATATGTATAAATATAAAGATATGCAATTGTTCTATTTTATTAAAACCGTGGTGCCGTGGTGGCCGAGTGGTTCGAGCAGTTGCCTGCGACGCAAAGGTCGCAAGATCGAATCTCGACTGTACCAATGAGTTTTTCGGAACTTAAGTACAGTGATTAGTCACACCACGAGCTTTACGGTGAAGGAAAACATCGAGAGGAAACCTGCATACGTCTGAGAAGAAATTCAAAGGCGTATGTATAGTCGTGCTTGAGTAACGGCGATGGATCGCCATCTGTCACGTTGGCACCTAATATGCCTCTGGCGGAAAGTGGGTGTGTGGGTATTACCTATACACCTCTGCCTACCCCTTCGGGGACCCTTGTGGGAAGGCGTGAGGATATATTATTATTATTAAAACCGTTTCTAAGTTTAACGTTATATGAACTTACTACAACAAAAATAAACCAAGCGGTGAAAAGTCAATCAATTTGCAGTCCACTCGCCGCCAGCTACCTATAAATTAACCCTTCCAATCCGAATGCTTTTAAAACATCAAAATAGTACGGAATTCCTATCCGTATGTCATTTGTGGGCCCAAAAATAAACGTTTAAGTGTTCTAAATCCCCGTGGCGATACATCTTGTTTGTAAAAACATAGATATCGTCCCGTTCCCGTGTCGTTGGGTTTAATTGGCACTCTGATTGACTGGAATCCGGGACTTTTATTGAGTCCATTCTTTATAAAGTTAGCTATTTGGTAGCAATATTTTTGGATCAAATAAAATGTTTAGATGTTTCAAAATAGTTTACAGTTCATTGCGGATTGATAAAGGGTTGGAATTTAATAGCTTTTGTTCTAAATGGTATTGAATATCGTTATAGGAAGTCTGTTAGTTTGTCAGATTGTATACATGAAGGTGGGGGAAAATGCGTGACCGTTTCATGCAGTTCTTAAGAACGGAGAGAAAGAAATTATTATATTTATTATATAACCTTCGAGCAAACTGGCAAAAGTTCCCAAAATTCCAAAAGCGTTCAATAAATTGTGAAAAACTGTAATACAAAAAAAGAATCGTATGACGTATACGCAGATCGTATTTTGATGAAGAATTTATTAAAGTTACTTAGGTACTACTTCAATTAATTGCTAGTTGCAATGCGTTGCCGCTTTAGTTAATCCTTAATAATCTTACTAATATTATAAATGTGAATGTAAGTTTGTTTGTTACGCTTTCACGTAAAAACTACTTAAGAGATGACTATAAAAATTTGTACACATATTCTTGGAGGTATTAGAAGTAACATAGGATACTTTTTATTAAAAAAAAAATTACGAAAGATAAAAAAGCCGTCCACGCCGTCGAAGTCGCGGGCACAGATAGTCTTAATATAAATACTGTTGTATTATGTATCAAGTGCTAACGTCAAAACATTGCAATGGAAATAGAAAGACAGTGAAATTTCAAAGGACGTAAACATGTCAATGTGACGCGCCATTTCTATAACAAATAGATGGCAGCGTCTTGGTCTGACGGTGACATGTTACAAACCTGCTCGTTGCTAGATTTTATCTAGATAATTTTGTATACCTGTCTAGGTAGGCGTCATATGTTGTTCGTAGACATGCACAAAGGCATAAACAGTAGTGATTTAATTTGGTTTTTACTGCCCATCAACGCCGACATGGGGGCCATGTCACCTTATTTCCGGCAGTTATCCTTCTTTCAATATCTCTTTCATACTTTCCATCTCGTGTGAACATGCTTCCAAGATATACAAATTCATTCACTTGCTCTAGAATTTGCCCATTTACCGATATAGCACACTCGGTCACTTGTTCATCTCTTTCGAATACCAGAACCTTAAGACCACAACCAGGATTTGAAACCTTTTTGAAATATACGAATCAAAAGATGCACCGAAACGCGCATCATGTACCCTTCGGCTTATTTGACAAAAAGCATAGAAACAGAAAATAAACGCTCTTTTGAATCAAAAGCAAAAGTATGGCCAGTAAGATCAATTTTTCCCTTGTAGCCCTAAAATACTGCTTTATTTTCCTAAAACCAGGAAGCCAATATTAATGTCCCATATCCCACTTCGGGTGGGTGTCGCTTAAATATGTCAAGCTGTGATCAGCTGCCTAATGCCAGAGGTGGAGGTGATTGGCACCGTGCCAGCTCATGAGCAAGAGTCGTAGGAAGCACCTATTGTTGAGTTATTGCAGAAATTTGGTCGTAAAGACAACGCTTAGGTAATATTTAGATATGCAAAATGTTCAGCGGGTGGGCCCGGTATATTTGCTGTCCAGTGTACTTGTTGACCAAAAATTGTCTTTGAAAAACTCTACGGTTTTCCAGTATTATAAAATTGCAGAAATATGAATAGAAAACCAAAGTGTCCGGGCCGATTCGTAATGACATTCGATTCAGAAAAGAGGCTAAAAGCAATATTGCCTATAGGCTTGTATATTTGTTGGATCAGAAGGAGTAAAAGTTCCGAAATCATCAATTTCTTTGAAGCTTCTAATATTTATGTTAACTACTTTTAATTTACTTGTATGAATAATGTATAAACACTTTTTTTTTTAATAAATTAACAACTAAGGCTAGTTGTCTAAGGGCGGAAGGGGAAATGAGCTTCCAGATGTCAATAATTTCCTCCGTAAATAGTTTATGCGCCTTAAACCCTTTTCACGCGACAGCCTGCGTAGTGCCACACAGGTAGAATTAAAATTCGTACATAACATGAAAAGTCAATTAGCGGTCTGTGTGGCGCCATCTTTAATTACGGTTGACAGCTGCGCGCGCGCCGGTAGCCGTGGGTGGTTAACAATAGTGTTAATTATGTTTTGATTGGGAGCGACAGGGATAGAAGATGTGCTCGGTGAGATACCGACCACAGAGAAGGACCATGCATAGATTAATTCGATGATACATGCGAGATCGTTATCCTCATAACAATAAAAGCATTTCTTACAGTGTGTTACGAATAATTAAATATTAGTGCTCTAAATAATTAAGGTGTAGAAATTGTTAAATTGCAGCTGAATAAAATACGCGAGCCATGGCGGCCGAGAGGTTCGAGTAGCTCCTGCAACATCAAGATCGCAAGTTCAGTTTTCAGTTCAGTTAAGTATAGTGATTAGTCACACTACGAACTTAAAGGAAAAGGACAACGTTGAGAGGAAACCTGCATACGTTTGAGAAAAAAATCACAGAATATGTATAGTCTTGCTTGTGAAACTGTGACGGACTCGCCATCTGTCATGTGGCGCCTGAAATATATCTATGGCGGGAAGTGGATGGGTGGGACCTTTAAGGGGAAGCGTGAAGATATAGTAACACACACGTCACACATTCAGCTTTACGTATTTGACATTTACATATTTGACGACCGTCTGGTCTAGTGGTTAGAGCTCCTGACTGCGAAACTTGAGGTCGCGGGTTCGAGTCCCGCTGAGGGCCGATGGTCTTGGATGTCCTATGTATTTATGTATATATCTATCTATATAAGTAAAAATATCGTTGTCTAGTTCCCATAACACAACCTTTGCTTAATTTGGGACTAGTTCAATTTGTGTGGAACTGTCCCAGGTATTTATTTTTATTTATTTTTATATTACTAACCCAGCCCAATAATCTTTCTATATCTGCGCCAAATGTCAGTAGTTCGCGTTTATGTATAATATTAATAGGAATTAACGCGGGTGAAGCCGTGCGATGTGAATAGTTGTCACTTAACTATCTCTTTCTATCCCGTACGTATCCCCGTATTACAAGCTACGTAATGCGATCATACAGGTATGTTATAGCAGAAAGGTAGCAATTATGTCCGTTACGTTTAAACAACTCGTTGCACGCGAGGTCCAATAATTTAAATAACAAGGGGTCAGTAAGTCCAATTACTTTTATCGCATGGGTCTAAATATATGTGGGTAAGAAAGATAAGAGGTTGTTATAAACATGATACGAACGTATCTTACGTGCCTACGGCGAGAGCCATCCAGCTAGGGGATGGAGTATTCCATAAGATTGTGAATTCAGCTGTCTTTAATCTCACCTTCCAAACAGATAGGTGAGCTATATTTTAAACATGATGTTTATACAACTACAATATAGATACCAAGGTTGGATTTGGTTACACATTTAAAAACAATGTTTTTACCACGTCATTAAAACATGTGTAAGTCACTGGGTAGTAAAAATATGAATGAGGTTATTATCCGATTAAAAAATTATCCTACTAAGATTTCGAATCGACCTTCAGGCGGAAATTAACTAGTTATTTTAACAGGCAATGTTTACTTAGTATTTCGCAACGGGCGTGAATAGGGTTGTGGCTGTAAATATGAAGAAAGGAATTTTATGTTGGTTTGGACGTATAAAAATGAATGAAGAAACATTGATCAAACAGATATAACATATGAAAGTATGTGCAAGAAGAGATCGAGGAAGACCACGTTCAAATACCTAGATCAAATAGGACGGACAGTCAAGAATGGGAAGGCATGTATGAAGAGACTGATGAATGCAGACGAAGCGAAAGAGGTTTTTTTCAGTCCAGAGAGAACAGGCGCTCTGCCTACATAATTATGTATGTATGTATATTAACGTAAGCTGGCTGAAAATACTGTAGATGCTTTACTGAAACTCAAAATTGTATATTACGCAAACATTATATTTGAAAGAAATTCAGGTTTGTAAAAACATTTATATTAAACAATAATTCTTGCACGTGTATATTAAACTTGTATTACAACAATACATCAATTAATGAATCATTGTCACCATAGTTTGTCTTGTCAAATTTATCATTGGAAATGTATAGCCGGACGTATTTGCTCTAAGTGTTTATCTTTATATTACAGGTGTTTCAATGGAGGCCTGTTTGATACGTTAAAAATATTAGCGACGCCAAGGTGACTTACAAGATTAATCACCGTACTTGTCATTCGATTAATGGTTTGATAATTTAGCGGCAAACGTTTTCAATAATACATTGTTTTTAATTCACACTTGTACAGATACCTACGTTCTAAGTTTCACAATAACATTTTCATCGTTGTAATCATTTATTCGATGTTACAATATTTCCCGAAATATCTTCACACCTTCCCACCAGGGTCCCCGAAGGTATATTAGCTTGTAGCATAGCTTCTCGTCGTCGGAGATATATATATATTCAGTGGCAAACCTGACAGACAGCAAGTCCATTGCCGTTCCTCAAGCACGATTAATAGTACGTCGTTGAACTCCGTCACAAACGTATCAGGTTTCCTCTCGATGTTTTCATTCCACGTATTCATCAAAATTACCGAACTTAGATTCTCGCTAAGTTTATCTTTTTCATCATTAGATTTCGTTGAAAACACAAATTCTTTTTACATTGCGCACGCGTTCTTGAGAACAGAAGACTGTCCTGTGCATATTTCGAATGCACCCCCTCCTCCCCACCACAAAGGGGAACCTAAAGAAGACGTATCTCACAATCCATTGTCCATTGTTTTTGCCCGCTGTTATTTATGACGGACGACACCGCTTCCATCTCGCTCTACCACGTGCTAAAGACATGCATCTCACTCTCTCTCCGGAGGCTTCCGTCCGGTAATGCCGTCACTAATAAATTACGTTTCAAAAGATTATTTATTAGATTATTCATGGCACCGTGCAGTATTGGCCTGGGAGACATTTTGTTCGGAAACCTATTTTTTGTGACCACTTTTTCTTGGGTTTCAGTTCTGATTGATTTGTAGTGTTGAATCCTGTGCCGTGCGTCGCAGGATAATGGTGACGCGATACGCGAGCCGATTGGTCGAGCGTAGGGTGCATCCATTTACGTTCGGATATCTGATATAATAATTGTTTTATCCCAAACTCTGACGTTACAACTAAACTTAAAATGGCGTATTTAACCTTAGTCTAGGTTCATGAGTCTGACCTTCAAGCGAATGTTATTGGTGTAGGTCCTCGATCTAATCTCATATGGCTGGCTACCAGATATTGACGACACTAAATAAAATCACGTGTTTTTGACGTGGTTTTATATGTTGCTTTTAAAGAAATATATATTTACTAGGCTCTGTAGTCTTAAAATAAATAGATTATTTTATAGTCTCCATTTTATTTTCTAAACAATAACATACATACATATCATCACGCCAAGTCCCTAACGGGGTAGGCAGAGAGTATAGAGCGCCAGTTCTCTCTAGACTTACATACCTCTTTCGCTTCGTCCACATTCATCAGTCTCTTTATACATGCTCGTCGGTTTCGAGTACTCTTAACGTTCCCGTCCTTGAGAGTCCGGTCTATTTGATCCAGGTAGTTGGAACGAGGCGTCTGCCTCTTCTTGCATACACTTTTGCTTTGTATATCTGTTTCGTCAATCTTTCTTCACTCATTCTTTCTATGTGTCCAAACCAACGTAACATGCCTTTCTTCATCTTTACAATCACGCCCTCATTCACGCCAGTTGATTTGCGAATCTCTTCAACTCTCAACTAAACAATAATATATGTTAAAAGTATGTACCGATAACCATTCTTGGCAGTTTCTGTGTCGCGCCGCTACAAAATATAAGCTAAACACAAGAGCCACCGGGCGACGAGTCGAAAATCGTTCGGCATCTCACATTAATATATTCGGCCATTCATTAACCCACCCAAAACTTTTAATTAAAAAAATAAAAGGCTTCCGAGTAACGTTTCCATAAGAACCGAGGGACAGACGAGCTCAGTACTGTGTCTCGACCGCCATAAATAATTGGGACAAACCCCCCCCCACTTCTCGCGCCCACCCCACCCGGATAAGTGTCTAAAATTTTCACAATCCGGCAATAAAAAGATAATTTATTAGAATAGCTCTTATTGTTTTCGTTATTTATGTGTATGGAGTAATGTAATCTAGCCTGGTGGGGCCCTAAATAAATAATTTCCACTTTAATGTCCCTTCTTGCCTAATCTCCTGAGCGGTCCGCGCACAGTCCGCGTTTTGTACGCTATAATGGCCACCCGAGGTATTTTTAGGTCTAAATAAACATGATTTGTTGTCGCCCCGGCGAAATTTAATTTTGCTATGGCGTTGAGGTGGCGTCCACTGTCGCAAATCTCTGAATTATTTTAATGACCCATTGCCATTTGCATTAATGTCGATTTTATAGGATAACTGTTTCCCTTCGCCTCGCTGTTTTGTCAATTAATGTTTGTGTCCATGTGGATTTGTATGGAGGGAGGTGAGAGCTTGTCCTGACTGAAATTAAGCTTTCAGCGCGAATACAATACCCATAATTGGGTAACATTACACAACTTCATAAGAGCATGATAAAATAATGTTGAGTACGCCATTTTGTTTTAATATTGTAGGTTAATTATGACTACAGATACAAGTCACGTGCTATTTAAACATTTATGTTCTCTAAAATCAAGTCCGCCAAGTCCCTAACGGGGTAGGCAGAGAGTATAGAGCGCCAGTTCTCTCTAGTCTTACATACCTCTTTCGCTTCGTCCACATTCATCAGTCTCTTCATACATGCTCGTCGGTTTCGAGTACTCTTAACTAGGCAACAATATACATAATTACATATATATAGATGTAAATATACATAAATATATAGAGCACCCAAGACTAAGGTACAAAGTCTCGTTTAGCTAATAGCTCTGACCGCTAAACCAGAAGGCCCTTTGTCTTCAAAAATATTCCTATATGGGTGGCAAATACCCTAGCGTCCATAAACGGCGGTTATCACTTACTGCATGCTTATTTGGCACCCTAGTAATAAAAGAGTACTTCAAATAGTTGACCTTGAATCATTCAATCCCTGCACTGTCTATCATAAAATAATACAGCAATGCAATTATGTGACTCGAAGGTCCAAAAAACATTACACGAATACTCCGACAAAATTTGAAAGTTAAAAAAACTGTAAACATCGCATGCAGAACTCGACCGCCTGAACTTCAGTGGCCATTTCTGGAAATTAGTGGACGTGTGGGTGCCGGGGGTGCACGGGGGTGCTGTGGCTCTTATAGGGGGCGAAGGCACCCCCCGGAGCACAATGCCGCGGCGCATGATTTACGCCAGTCTAGTATTATGTTTTGACTTTAATAAACACGACGTTTGTCAGCCGGAGACTATGGGACGCCGGCACGACAGTTTTACGCTAACTGTGACTTGTAGTTACGTAACTTTATCGTAAGTTCATATCGTAATGCGGGAAAATATGCGGCGAACGTTTTTTATGTATACTGCCTACGATGAGTAACTAAGGGGCTACGAGTCGCCAGTTTCCCATTCGGCCAATTTCGCTTATTGGTAAAATTTTTCACAAATTAATCGTTGATTTGATAGTGCAACAATATTTATTCCAAGTAGGTTATTAATGGTCGAGTTACCATTTCACGTGCACTTGTTGGTATGACGTATTTTCAGATATTAATAAAAACGAGATGATAAGAAGTGATAACAGATAATTCATAAGTAAATTATGAGACATGTTGGACGAGTGGCTCGAGCCTCCTGCAATTAAAGATTGCCAGTTCAAATCGCGACCCTAGCAATGAGTTTTCTTAGTAGGTACCGTGATTCTCATCACGAGCGTTATGGTGAAGAGAAACGTCGAGAAGAAACCTGTATATGGTTGAGGAGTAATTCATAAACGTGTATAAAGTTGTGCTAGAGAAACGGCGATGGACTCGCCTTCTGTCACGAACCTTTTCTTTTGTGGATTTGCGGGAAGGCGAAAATATATGTATACAGAAAATAAATTTGAATTAAATACAACAGTATTTATTACATTGTAACTAATAAATGTCTGTTGACTGCAGTCCGAGTAGTTAGTTTAAATTAGAGAGGATGGAGGGATGAAAGTTCCCCGGGTAGAGGTGAAGTCCATAGAACGTTGATCGGTACGAGTTTGAAATTGAACTTTAACGACACTTGATTCACGGTTATTTTTATTTGTTAAAATTATAGATTTTCGATCAGTCGAAGGTATTGCGATATTATTAAGCGTTTTTTGATCAAACAACCTATAAACACGAAGCTTGAAGCTTGGTGCAGTCAAGATGAAATTAAAGTGTTACTAAGTTTATTTTTACGTTTTCCCACAAGGCAAATTTAGATTCGAGTCCATCGCCGTTACTCAAACACGACTATACAAACGCTTTTGAATTTCTTCTCAAGCGTATGCAGGCACATTAGACCACCCCTTCTGGGAACCAGCGGGAAGGCGTGCGGATATGTATAGTACTTATTCGCAGACCAAAAACTTCTGAAGTTTGTCCGGTACGCTGGACAATGACACATGATGTGAGCAGGGTATCTATAATACCACAGACTATACATCTGTCTTTTTAGAGTGTAATACTTCTTTTACCCAACAGCTATAATTAAATAAAAGCCTTTAAAAGAAGGCCATCTTTCGTCAGTAGTTTAAGTCCGGTCAGCGGTCAGAGCGATCATAGTACATAGAATAACATTAGCGGCACCAGCGGGGCATAGTTCCGCCCGGTATAGTTTCACCCCCGCTCTCGGCTTTTAATTATAATACTTTATAGCCCAATAAATCACGGGGCACGTCCCACGGCACCACCCTCCCCCCTTTGAAGGATACCAGTTCAATTCTCGCTCTCTGCTATAATTTATAAAGAAATTATTCGCTTTTTCTCTGGGAGTGTTAAATATGGTCCTTGCGTGATCTTTGGCTGGGAATTGAGTCTGAGAAAAGCTTTTTTGTTTTGTGTGCCTTGGAATGATATGGCGTACACTTTATGTAGCGTGATTGTAAGTTTAAATCAACATTGATCACAGTGATTCTTTTGTTGTTAGTGATAGATTCTCGTATAAATATAGGTATACGACCTTTTACACAAAATATATTCGGTGATATACGGAAAAAAAGAAGAAAGTAAAATGAATATGGATAGCTAAATGGAATATTTTTAAATTCTAAATAGACATGTTGTTTCAGCCCAAAAAAAAAATATCTTGGACATATTGACGAAACGAAACGTTTCGAAGGTCGGACAGTTGCGACCTTAGAAACGTTCAAATACTAAGACATTTGCTTGTCTATAAAATGTTTTGATGTTTAGACAAGAGAAAATGAAATATTAGATCACTTATGGCTAAGCCCTTAACCACTAAGCACCCTAGAAGCCTTAGCCCGTCAGGGCGCAACGAGTTGGCACGACCGTCGCTGGGGGTGCGTGCAAATATGATAAATTTATGTAAAACGGCCTCTGTGCCGCGGGAAATTAGTGCTCATTTCGTCAGATGTTTATGAGTGCTCCGTTGTGCCTCCAAAAATATGGTAATGGCACCCGCTCTGTTACCCTGTCTCGATCCATCGCGGGACTTTGTGTTTGTTTCTTGGGTTCTAAATTAGGAAATAAAAATGTACTTTATGTTACTTGGGGTGTTTTGGTTACAAGTTTTTTTAAACAATTACTTTTTATTTAAGTTACAGCAACCATAGATCTGCAACAAGGAAAGTGCTGCAGCTGGAGTCGAGACCAAAAAGTCGGTTCGGTTATCAATAAAGACCTCGCAAAAGATAACCTAGATCCGCTGATGACGAAGAAATGAAGTGCCTGGAGAAGGACGGTTAGGAGAGCCGACCCCAATTAGAAATGGGCAAAGGCCTGAAGAAGAAGAAGAACCATAGATCTGCAACAACACCGTAAAGCAATAAGTAATATTCATTAAGTACATAACACTTAACTAGTAAAAAATATGAAACCGAAATGATCTACCTTCCCTGTATCGCTAAATCATCACTCCTAGGAGAGAGAAAATTTATGACATAGGTAAGTATAAAAAAAATATTATATTATATTAATTGTTGTTGTTGTCCTATGGCACCCCGGAGGTGCAGAGGGCCTTCATAAGGTTGCGCCACTCCTTTCTATCCTCAGCTCTATATTATATTAATTAGGGATCAATAATCGGAATAGTCGACAAGATACTTGGCTAGACGGGCTGATGACAGGTGTACCAATGCAGTCCCAGAATGGAGGCCTAGAGGAGTGGTCAGATATCGCCACTGGCTGGAAGGCAATGGTGGCAATTAGCACGAGTCTGGAAATGCCGTGTTGAAGAGGCCAATGCCCAACAGTGGTGTGATAAAGTTGAATTTTGTTGATTGATTGTAGAAATAATTAGATATTTAATATCCGGAGTTACTCAACATATAATGTATTAAAGCTTCAAAAGATGTTGAACTGTATACGTCTAAAATAGTCTTACATTAAAAATAGCCTCAATTAGAGCCGACTGCGACACCGCCGCTAGTAAACTCACATCCCAACTGAATAAGTATCTGCCTTTGGTTAGTACAGCCCGCCACGAGTCCTCCCGATACTGCACGTACTAATCGTGATGCATTGCCACATTTCCGACAGCACTCGAAAAAGGAACGGTCTTAGGCTGTACACAGAGATGCAGATTTCACATTCGTGACATTTGTCAAGTGGCTCGAACCACTCGCACGAAGATTATGAGTTATTCTGAACGAATGTACAGTGATTAGTCACACTACAAGCTTTACGGTGAATGAAAACATAGGAACCTGCATCTTTGTGATGAAATTAAAAGACGTATGTGAAGTGCTCAACAAATGACGATGGACTCGCGTCAAAACATACTACTAAATTTAAGAGCTAGCTTTTGTCGGCGACTGAAGAAATTGCATATATCTTCCATTTGCCCTGCCCATCGTAATCTACTTAAAATTATAAATAATAAATAGTATGTGAGGGTATTTGTCACTTGATCATACCAAAACGGATGAATCGAATTATATGTAATTTGGCTTAGAGATATGAGCTGATATGATGAATTCCAGAAAAATATCTAAAAATCAAACAAATTTTCCGCGGGTGCTACCGCGGGACATAACTAGTAACATTTGTAAAATATAGGTCAGTGACCCCAGCCAAAAATACGAGCATATATTTGAGCATCTACGTGATTAGTCACGTGTAAATGTTTGATAGCAATTCCTCCGCGACACGCTACGCTCGACGAGTCGCCCGCCTGTTCCGTTCCTACAGCGTCGTCTGACAGATAGAAGTCAGATTTATGTGTTTACTGAACAAATCACGTCGCGACCGTCAACTGTGGCATCGGCTTCTTTTTTCGTCTGCGACTGTTTGCTATACATCATAGCTTTTACGTCTTCCGCAGCCGAGCGCTATTTCAGAGTTGCGTGTTGACATTTCTGGAGAGTACCTACCAATCTATGTTGGATGGAATGATAGCAATGTACCTACAAGTTCGGCTAAACAAACAATAAATGGGATTTTTTTTATTCAATACTATAACAGAAAAGAGATTAGACACACCACGAGCTTTACGGTGAAGGAAAACTTCGAGAGGAAACCTGCATACGTCTGAGAAGCAATTGATAGGCGTATGTATAGTCGTGCTTGAGTAACGGGCGATGGAGTCGCCATCTATCACTTTGGCACCTAATATACCTCTGGCGGAAAGTGGGTGTGTGGGTTTTACCTATACACCTCTGCCTACCCCTTCGGGGACCCTTGTATGAAGGCGTGAGGAATTTTATTCAATTAAAAATTTTATAACGCGAAGGTAGGAAAGGGGATGGACTCGTCCTCTGTCACGTAGGCACATAAATATGTATCCGCGTCAAAATGTGAGTATGCCTACCCCTTGTCAGAAGGCGTAAAGGCGATATCTTGATTTCGATTGATATGTAAAATTTTCTAAGAATAAATTATTTAAAGCCATCTACGTCCTTCTCTTGGGCTAAGGGCTCCCTCTTCTCTGTCCACTCCTTTAATTTTCTTAAAAAAGGCTGGTAAAGACACTAGATAATTCTAAACAGATACGTTTACCGACACATCGCAATATGTCAGACATCTATTCCGAAATGATCTCTCACATCAACCGTTTCACACGTCACGGATCGGAGCGAGCGAACTTTCCAACGATCAGCGACACAATATAATAATAGCCTCACAAATTCACACATCACACAAATCCCGGGAATATTCGCGTGTTTATCTGGACGCAATAGCATCGCGAGATCAATCATCGTCCCCTTAACGAGTGGACCAGCTGTTCGCCATGGATTGATAGAGCTATAAACTATATTTATAGATGAAGTAATACAAGAATAGTTTGTGATGCGTGTCGCTCAAGACTCACGGATTATGTCACGTTGATGTACGAATGTGTTCCTAATGTTGGATGCGGCAGTTCTATGAGCTTTTTAAACGAATATTAATTACTACCTACCCACCTCTGCCTCCTTGGGTGACCCTTGTTGGAAGGCGCGAAGACCTCTTGAACCGAATCAGCAAATGACATAAAGAATTATAATCAATATTATATAATTGTTTTTTCTGAAATATTTATGTACGTATTAATTTGAAATTATATAAATTTAACGCGAGCAAAGCGGCGGGGCAATACTAGGTCAAAATATTTACATACACAAACTATGTAATGAAAGAGCAGTCTGCAAACAAATGTATCGTTACGAGCGTAATATATATAAATAACAGCCATGAGTGTTGACTAGCCCATCTAGACAATTGCCAATAGCACATCCAGACCCAACTATGTCTTGTCTTGCATGACGGGCGATAATGTCGTAAGCAGAAGTCCCTCCCACGCCCGCCAGAGCAATAAAACACGCGTTATTGTCATCAAAAGAATATATTCAATGCGGCCTTGCTTCTTTGATACACACACTACTTCTTCGAGACCGAAAATAATCCAGTTCATTTATGTTTGGAAAAGCAGCTCTAGTGCGATCAAATCTGTTATTATAGTTACTTTACAAATATCCTCACGCCGTCCTACAAGGGTCCCCGAATGGGTAGGTGGTGTTTAGGTAGTACCCACACACCCACTTTCCGCCAGAGATATATTTTAGGTGCCAACGTGACAAGGCGAGTCTATCTTCGTTACTCAAGTATGACGGCATACGCCTTTGAATTGCTTCTCAGACGTATGCCGGTTTCCTCTCGATGTTTTCCTTCACTGTAGAAATACAGGAATCGAACAACATAATATCTCTTATTGCAGCCCTTACAGCATCCTTACTTATAAATGTGAATGTAAGTTTGTTTGTTACGCTTTCACGTCAAAACTACTTAACCAATCATCATGAAACTTTGTACACATATTCTTGGAGGTATTAGAAGTAACACAGGATACTTTTAATCGTTTTTTTTTTACCAAAGATAAAAAAGTCACGCCGACGATGTCGCGGGTACAGCTAGTGTTAGATATTTTGATGTTAAAGTTTAGGTATCTATTGTATAATTTTTCTAATACAAATTTCTTAAATAAAAATCCTTATCATTATCGAAAACAAGCAAACTGGTGATGATAAGGCGATGATCGTCATTGTTATTTCATTATGATGATTATCTATGTACGAACAGATGAATGTGGATGAAGCATAAGAGAAGGAACCCAGCGTGATAATACGTATTTATTATAATAAAATAATATATCCTCACGCCTTCCCACAAGGGTCCCCGAAGGGGTAGGCAGATGTGTATAGGTAATACCCACACACCCACTTTCCGCCAGAGGCATATTTGGTGCCAACGTGACAGATGGCGAGTCCATCGCCGTTACTCAAGCACGACTGTACATACGCCTTTGAATTTCTTCTCAGACGTATGCAGGTTTCCTCTTGATGTTTTCCTTCACCGTAAAGCTCGTGGTGTGACTAATCACTGCACTTAAGTTCAGAAAAACTCATTGGTACAGTCGGGATTCGAACTTGCGACCTTTGCTATATATATATACTATAGTGTAATTATATTAAAGATCACAGACCACAGAGTTTTGGAATATAAAGGCTATATCATGATATTATTATTAAAGTCCACTTCACTTATCAAAACTCCACATGCAGCAAGGTGCATAGTTAAGACAACTTCTTCCAGTGTACACCGCACTGCACTCCTTGACAATCGATTGACGGGCGCCCCCGCCCCCCGCCCTCTCCCCATGCACCACCCACCCTGACCCACATTCAAGCAATATTTATAATAATTGAACTCGTTCCGAATGAGCAATAAATTGGACTCTTACTATGGTAATGGATGCAGTTTAAGAGTTAGCATTATCTGTATTTGTTGGCAACGCTATGGCTTCGTAAGTAATAATTTGGTTTGATATATAATTTATTATTACACCCAGTCCCTCACGGGGTAGGCAGGCAGAGTAGAGCGGCAGCTCTCTACCAGACTAGCAGACATCTATCGTTTCATATACATTCATCAGTTTCTTCTTACATACTCGCCGCTTTCGAGTACTCTTGACATTACAATCCTCAAGTGACCGATCGACTTGATCTGCAGTTGAAACGTGGTATTCCCGTGCCTCTTCTTTCGCAAACTGCACTACTTTTTTCACTCATTTCTACATGTCCAAGCCAACGGAACATGTCTTTCTTCATCTTTACAATCACAGCCTCGTTCACGCCAATTGTTTTGAGAATTTATTACTTTGTGATTATAGTAAAGTAAGTGTAATTAGTTATTTCTTGAAATTCGTTTGGGAATAAAAAAAATAAAGAAGGTCAATATACCACCGCCCTTGTAAGATCGCGACTGTGCCCCATACAATGATCTCATTATTACAAACAATATTTCATCTCAGAACTCCCCAAATTACATATCAGTACATCCATACATATATATCATCACGCCGAGTCCCTCACGGTGTAGGCAAGGAGAATAGATCGCCAGTTCTGTTTAGTCACATAACTTTCGCTTCAACTTGGTAGACCCTAAAACGCAGAATGACCTTCTTGTTATAAATCTTTAAACTTCCTACAATGAAACCTGAAAAGGTAGGCAGAAGTATAGGATAGAATACGTATAAAACATGTTTTTACTCTGATTCGCCGAACAACACATGAAATGAATTGAAATTCATGTGAATCCTCCTCGATGCAATACTGACGCGATTGATATTCGCTCAACGTTTTCGTAAGTATAAATTATGGTTACTGCAAACGCTTATTGGCACAATAATACATCCACATAAATCATGTAATAATATCATATCATATAAGCGATGGATTGATCATTGTTAAGGGGAGATGTTATCCCCGACCTGAAAGTTCTTCTTCTCTTTCATTTTTAGATTTATTAATTTCGATTTATCGCATTATGGTAAGATATAGTGACACAAAAGGATTTTCGTAGCTCTATTGATTAATTGGCAACTTTAACTTCGGAAATGACCGACTGAATGACTATTCTGTGTGTGGGTGGGTATGTTCTGAATACAAAAATATAGAAAAGTGGTGCGGTGCGCCTATGGACGCTTGAAACAACAGGAGTGTCTCTCGCGCATTGCCAACCTTAAATGGTATATGAACACCTAATTACATGGTCCGGTCCGTGCCTAGCCAGACCCGCACACCAGGCCCCTAAATATATAAATAAAACAACCACTCCAGCCCAGCTCCTTTGATCACAACGCTAGGTACAAGAGATATTACAGAAATAAAACTGAATTATGGCGAAAATTACTATGTTTCTTGCTTACAGTGGGGTGCATACAACAACCTACTCCGATCCATTTCATGTTCCCAGTTATACATAGCATATGATTGAGACGTATTGGTCAAATACTACACACTAATATTACAAGTGCGTAAGTTTATTCATCAATCACATCAGAACAGTTGAAAGGATTTGAATGAAACTTGGCACAGAGATAGATTATAAGCTGGTATATTATATAGGATATTCTTTCAAATTTGGAACGAGTAAAAACGCGGTACAAAGCCAGTATCTAATAAAATGGAAAATGAGTAAAGACGCTTCACTCGACTTGAAGAATGACGTAAACAGAACAGAGTCAAACAGACACAGCCGCGAAGATTCGACAGCCGCTTATAATTTTTACGTTTGTTTAGTTGTGTAACCGTTTTGGATTCCAATCGTTATTTAGTTAGATTAATATGGCACCGGTTGTATAGTAATGAGCTCCAATTTAAACTAACGAATGATGGTATTGTGTTGTCGTTGAAATGAAATCAACTGGTTTATTGGCTTCATGAATATTTAGCTCTTACTTGGGTAGTTACTTATTTAGTTACCGTTTTATCATTCTTCATACTGTAGCTTCAGGACCCATGTTGATACGTTTGGTATTTTTCCACTGTTATTAATTCCATCTGTGTCCCACTACTGGGCGAAGGCATTCCTCCTGTCCTTCCTCTAAAAGCGCACGAGCGCTACTTCCGACCAATTGCTCAAGTGCATGTCCAGATCGTGCCTCCATCTTCTTTCTGTGGGGTCCACTAAGTTCTAAATAAGGGAAAATAAGTTGTTTGATGAGTGGTACTGATGTGAAGGACATACGATATTGTACTGTAATATAAATATCAGTGAGTGTGTGGGTACTACATATGCACCTCTGCCTACCCTTCGGGGATTCTTGTGGAAAAGCGTGAGGATATATATATGTATATAAATATCAACGCAAATCTCAGGTGACTGATGGCGAGTCCCTCACCGTTTCTCTAGAACAACTACACATACGGCTTTGAATTTCTTTTCAAACGTATTTAGGTTTGCTCTCGATATCATCCTTCAGTGTGATTAGTCATCGTACTTAATTTCATAAAAACTTATTATATATCCTCACGCCTTCCCACAAGGGTCCCCGAAGGGGTAGGCAGAGGTGTATAGGTAATACCCACACACCCACTTTCCGCCAGAGGTATATTAGGTGCCAACGTGACAGATGGCGAGTCCATCGCCGTTACTCAAGCACGACTATACATACGCCTTTGAATTTCTTCTCAGACGTATGCAGGTTTCCTCTCGATGTTTTCCTTCACCGTAAAGCTCGTGGTGTGACTAATCACTGTACTTAAGTTCCGAAAAAACTCATTGGTACAGTCGGGATTCGAACTTGCGACCTTTGCGTCGCAGGCAACTGCTCGAACCACTCGGCCACCACGGCTTCTAAAAACTTATTGGTACAGTCGGAATTTGTATTTGCAATCTCAGCTTTACAGGCGACTGTTCGTACCAATCGGGCAGGACGGTCTAACAGAATAATATTTATCTATGAACCCTGAGCTCAAGTCAAAACACGTCTTCTTCCACACAGTTGATGCAGCTGAAATCAACAAAACACATCTGACGAATCGGACTGCGCCAGCAGCCCCCCGTCTTAAATTATGTCCAGGACGTGATAACGAACTGGGGGGCGCCCTACCACCCCCCGGGGGGAGGTGGGGGCAAGTATTTACTTTGCGACACACTCGTTCCCGTTCTACGTATTGTTTTATCGGAGATGTTGTCACGGGTGACGTCTGGACGCTCAGGATCTGTCTCGTTGGTTTTGAAATATGGTTTAAAAGAACTTTGGCCTCGGTAAATGTTCGAAGCATATTTGTTTATAGGGAATGCTTTAATTATTGATTTCGGTACTTTTGCACTAGATCTGCTCATTTCAAGATATTTACGAAATAAAAGATATCCTATGTGTTAATTCAACTAATAACCTATCCCTGTGACAAACTTCATCCAATTTCATTCAGTAGTTTTTGCGTGGATAAGGAACAAACATCCATACAAATTCTCGCATTTATAATATTAAGTAGGACATACGTTGCATTTAACATACAGGCAGGTAGATATTAGAAGTTTGGATTTGCCATTATTAATAGTACAAGCTAATTGAAAAATTTTAATTGTCGGCTATGTCTTTGAAGCTACTTTAAGCTTTTTTACAAACGTTCATATACCATATCCAATATCATATTTATTATATAAGTTGAAATATAAATATCTAAGGTTATTTAATGTATTTTGTCTTATGTACCTAACAAAGTGTGATGTTGTTCAACTGAAAATAATATATTTTTTTCTTTTTACAAAATTTAAATTGTATCAAGACACCCATACAAACACTAGAAGTAGGTGTATTTTTGTTTATCAAAGAGAACCCCAGATATTTTTTTACGTAACACAATAAATTGATTGTCAACCCATTCAATACTAACTAAAGAACGCAGAAAAATTCAAACGATGTTCCGTCTTCTTTTGCTGAAACACAATGATTCCAGAACATTTGTGTTTCAAAGCGAAGCGGACAAGACACGCCGTGACGTCATCGACGATAACGTCAAAAGGGTTGAATTCCGTTGGAGACTAGGTACGGAAAAATACATTCTTATCTGAGGACCGTTTTCAACTGTGCAATTGCCTCCTATAAAATACAAATTGAAATTATAATTTTTCTAAGCTTGCTACTTATGAATAATAAATTGGATGAGAATGACAACAGTACTCGAAACCGGGGAGCATGTACGAAGTGGATGAATGATGATGATGCTTAAGTGATCTGTTAGTTTGGAGATAGTTGACGCTCTACCCCTTACGTATACCCCTGTGAGGGTCTCGGCGTGATACGCATAAAATACATTACCTACTATATAAAAATTAATAATAATACTAATCCTTATTACTATATAAACTGGCACATTTGAGAATCTAACTTTGATTGATTTAGAATTGTATTGTAAATATTCACAAACATTTAAACAATCGTGACAGATGTCAACACCTATCTCTCGACAACACGAACCCCTTGCCAAAAAATAGTTAATATGACTTTCATAGTGACTGTTTAACCTTCCAAACAAGGAAAAACAATATTTACGAAATTGCTCTGGGACGCTTAGCTGGACATTTTAAGACGTCCCTAACCCTCAAACGCCCTCGTCAAAGTTTCCGAAACTAGTTAAATCCTTTCAATTGTGAATTTATTTGTCCCACTGCTGGGACGTCACCGACCAATGGATAAGTCACACGCCGAGCTATTTACGGGGATCGAAACAAAACTTATAAATGGATACGTTTGATTTAAATGCAACTTTAATAAATAAAAAACTACTTGAAGTATTTAAAAAAAAATGTATGCGATCATATAATATATGATCATACATGATGATGAGGGGTGATGATCGTCAAAGAACTTTTACTGATACGAAAAATAGATAAAAGCAATCCTATAATATTTCGTATCGTAGGTATTTTACTAATTTTAAGCGTCCACAAACTAACTGAACCCACATACATTTCGATAATAATTTTAATATAATAGAATATTATTAGTTATAAGAGCGTATTAATATTATGTAACATAACTGATAAAAATAAAAATATTTGTATTTATTTCACGCCATAAGTATTGCATGATAAAACGAATTAATGCATAAGATAGCAGTTTTTCTACAGCTTCGCGGTACTGAAACATATCGTTATCTGCCTTGTTGAACTCTTAGCCTCGAGACCTCTGAGAGTTTATATTTGTTTGCCGAGTTCATTACAAGGATCGCCATTTACGCTGAGGGCAAGGAAAATTCTAAGTTTGACGAGTAGTAATAAAAAAAAAATTGGGAGATTAGTTTACAGATATTGATACTAGGAAATAAAAAATATGATCAAAATAAATAGCCGTGGTGGCCGACTGGTTCGAGCAGATGCCTGCGACGCAAAGGTCGCAAGTTCGAATACCGACTATACCAATGAGTTTTTCTGAACTTAAGTACAGTGATTAGTCACACAACGAGCTTTACGGTGAAGGAAAACATCGAGAGGAAACCTGCATATGTCTGAGAAGAAATTCAAAAAGGCGTATGTAATAGTCGTGCTTGAGTAACGGCGATGGACTCGCCATCTGTCACGTTGGCACCTAATATACCTCTGGCGGAAATATTTTCTTCTCAATTGTACGCGATATTTTCCTTCACCGAAAAGCTCGTGGTGACTAATCACTGGACAAAAATTAAGAAAAATGTAATTGTACCAAAAGTCGGGATTCAAACTTGCAATCTATAAGAGCGAATAAATAAATACGTTCTATAGTAATTATATGTATAGATCTAAATATACTGAAGATGCCAGACAAAGGCCCGCAAACTGAGTCGTCTTGTCCCGTCCCCCGCGATTAAAAGTGCAGGTGGGGGGTTGTCCAGCATTGATCTGCCGGTGACGCGCCGGACGATGGAGATGTCAACGCCCCCCTCTCTCCCCATCGCCCCCACGGAGCCCCCGTCGTAAGGACGTGTGGACATGCTTAGCGATGTCAAATTGATAATGGTCTTGCATTTTTCGTTCGACGTTTGACTAAATAGCATTTAAATATTTAGTTAAATGGAAAACAGATGGATGAATGTATTTTCAAATGAATAATTGTGAACCGGTATGCATGGAATAACCTACAAATGACGGATGAATATGGATGAAGCGAAAGAGAACTATAAATGAAGAGAGAGCTAGTTTTCTACTCTCTCTGTAGCCCGTGACTCTACGAGGTGATTTATGTATGTCTGTGTGTTAAAAATAAAGAAATATGAAGCGGCAAACATATAAGAGACTGATATGTGGATGAAGTGAAAGTGATTTGTAAGGTTAGAGAGAACTGGCGCTCTTCTTTCTCTTAAGGGGATTGGCGCGAAGATTTAAATGGAGAATTATCCTTACTTATAATATTATAAATGTGAATGTAAGTTTCTTTGTTACGCTTTCACGTAAAAACTACAAAACCGATTATCATGAAAATTTGTACACATATTCCTGGAGGTATATAAGAATATGTAGGTACGAAGTAACAGGATACTTTTTATTGAAAAAAAAAAAACATTTTTACTACTGAAAAAAAGCCGGTTTACTGATATTTTTAAGGTGATGGCTTATACCCAGGATTAAGACATAGGCTACATTTGAATCCCGAAAGATTCAAAGCTCTAATATTATAAAAACAAAAAAAAATATGTTGCTCTTTCCACGCGGGCGAAGCCGCGGGCATAAGCTAGTGTTTGAATAAAGATGTTGTATGTTTTTCTTATGAGGTTGTGACGGAATTGTGAATTTAATTGTACATCTTGGTGGGAAATATTTAAATCCATTCTAAAAAAGTACTATCGTATAAATGTACTACAATGTGACAGAGAATATAAAGACGAGTAAAACAATGAGGAGTAATGAAGCACAGAAAACGATTATCGTTCTGAATCAACCGCCAACTATTCGCAAATTAGTCTACGGGAGAGCTCGTCCGCACTCGTCCCGTCACCACATCCGTAGCGTTTGGGGTCGCCAAATATTTAACTTTGGATGGGATTTATCATTGGAATAGTCCTAAGGATAATATTGCAAGGATATGCTACCATTGAGTACACAAATTGCTATATAAAATATACATACTAAAAAACAAGTACTATTTTTTTTTCGATATTTTACCTCTCTTAAACCTCGGTGTGTTATAATTTTTGGGATACATGTATATGCCATTCACCATATTTTTTGGAAATAATGTAGTGTTATGCTTGTACAAGATTTATTATTAAAAATGCCCAATGTATAAACCTCAAATATATACGTAATTTACATACATACATATCATCACGCCAAGTCCCTAGCGGGGTAGGCAGAGAGTATAGAGCGCCAGTTCTCTCTAGACTTACATAGTTCTTTCGCTTCGTCCACATTCATCTGTCTCTTCATACATGCTCGTAATATACGTAAGCATATACGTAATTTAAATTAAGATAACCAGTTTGAGACAAATGAAGCGTTGACGATTACCGATACACTATATCTATTATTCTATCTATAATTTGAATGGCGATGATAGCTACGGAAAAAGTTCACTGCCGATGATGGCCATTAAATGGATAGCAAGACCTCTAATAGAAAAATATTTTCTCCTGAGGTATAGTGAGCGCTCCATACGCCAGTCCACCCACTCAACTAACGTGTGGGCGCCCCGCAGCTCGGACCCGTCTTGCAGCGTTTGACTGAGCGAAATCACTCAAAAGTTTTAATGCCGCTTCCGTGGGGATGTTCCGGCCTGTCTCCCGCGACAGTGTGTGTGCGCCTTTACTGTCTGTCTGAAGGGGAGTTCTTTCAATGCTAGTATTGAAGGCGTATAGTATATACATTAAGAAGTGTTCACAATTAACGTTAACATATTAATTCTTAATTCTTAATATAATATTTGTAAAGTAAACGTCATTTTGACAGCACACGAAAATTATTGCTGAAATTGAAAATTCATGAAAGAAATGTACTGATCAAGATCAATAAATATCCCACATTTTTTATATGGAATAATATATTTATATAGCAAATAGCTTGAATGCAGTCGAGATGCGACCTCTTCGAAAAATGTGCGGCGTAACGATATTAGATCGAATCCGCAATGAAGAGATTCGCAAATCAACTGGCGTGAATGAGGGCGTGATTGTAAAGATGAAGAAAGGCATGTTACGTTGGTTTGGACACATAGAAAGGATGAGTGAAGAAAGATTGACGAAACAGATATACAAAGCAAAAGTGTGTGCAAGAAGAGGCAGAGGAAGGCTACCTTCCAACTACCTGGATGAAATAGATCGGACTCTGAAGGACGGGAACGTTAAGAGTACTCGAAACCGACGAGCATGTATGAAGAGACTGATGAATGTGGAAGAAGCGAAAGAGGTATGTAAGTCTAGAGAGAACTGGCGCTCTATACTCTCTGCCTACCCCGTTAGGGACTCGGTGTGATGATATGTATGTATGTATATGTATATGGAATATCTTACGCCTGAACTGCATAGGTACCAATATAATTATGACTAATATTACAATTGTATAGTAAGTTTGTGAGGTTCTCAAATGTAAGCAGGTTTCGTCTCGACGATTTTTTTTACCGTTAAGCTCGTGCTGTGCCTAATGTGCCTAAGTGCCATTGTACTTAAGGTCAGTGACACGGCAAAAACTCAAAAGTGCAGTCGGGATTCGAACTTGCAATTTTGTGTTGCAGGCAGCAGCAACTAGAACCACTCGGCCACCATGGCATGTTCATTAAGAAAATTGTGTTGTCTTTATTGCTTCATATATATGTATATTATTATTATTATTATATATTCTTTATTGCACAAACACACACATCGACAAAACAAATTAATTAAGAAAAACACGTAGTAGGCACATTAGGCGGCCTTATCGCAAAAGCGATCTCTACCAGGCAACCCAAGTGTAGAGAAAGATAGGAAACAGAGGAAGAAAAGGTAGGTGTGACAGTTAAGAGGATGAAATATACACAATTAATATAATACACAAATAAATAGGCAATCTAAATAAATAAATACGAAACAAATATACATAATATTCATATATGTATATGTATAATTACATTTAATGCGAGTGGAGTCGCGGGGCTCAGTAGTCTATATATGAGAATATCGAACCAATATGAGCACTATTTCCCGTATGAAGTGACCCGTACCACCCCGCCCCTGGCCATGAGATGTCAACAATTTACATGCCTTGATTGACGTGTCCATTCCCAATTGGGTAATTAGGTCATCGATTTTTGTGCTCTAAATAAATTCAATTGAAAACTGAGGTCGCCGTTGAGAGGGTTAAGTGGGCTTGTGGCGATAGAACAGATGTTTTGTTAACGTTTAAAAAAAAATTAGAACTTTATATCCTACTAGCGGCCCATCCCGGCTTCGCACGGGTGGACATTTATTTTTTAAACATTTTGACATAAAATTTATTATTTTCTTGCAATTAAAATAGCCTATAATAATCAGCGATAATGTAGCTTTCAAATGGTGCAGGAATTTTTAAAATCGTTCCAGTACTTTTTGAGCCAATTCCTTACAAACATACTTACATACAAATCTTTCCTCTTTATAATATTAGTATAGATGAAAGCGACAGTTGAGCTGTGGCTGTCTCAACCACGCTAGAGCAGCAGAACGGAATTGAGTAAAATTTGCATAGATATTATTAGCTGGATTACATACATACATACCATCATGCTTCAAGTGGTAGACAAAGACAGTCGAGCGCCAATTTTCTCTAGACTTACAAATCTCTTTCGCTTCACATGCATCAATCTCTTCATCCGTATGTGATAATGTCTAATATGACCACACGTCAATATAACTGACAGTACGTCAGGGCAGGTGTCACCACGAGGGGGCCTTTAATTGGGTATTAACAGATAGAGCCCGTCAGCGCTTTGTGGTTAGAAATTGAACTGGATTCAATTAATTTTTCGTTTTAAGGTCTCTACCCACTACACCGTATCATACCATGACCGTGCTAGGAACGTGTCAGGCAAATAAATATTCTTTGTATTGAAAAGTATGACACTGTGCCCACTAGACCGTTCCGTCAACGACCAACACCGTCGCGTGCCATGCACGGAGCGTCAACAAATGTCGGCAAGAATATTTTGCCGGTGCCGACACGCTACGTGCCTGACACGCGACGTTGCCAAACCGCTGCGCGCAGGCGGCGAGTCGGCGAGCATACGGGTTGTAAACGCGTATGATGACCGTTATATAGGCGTTGTAAGCGCGTTGTCGTAACTGAAATAACTAATAAATACTGAAAAAACTTTTCTTCATCATCAACTAAGTGTCTGAATAACGTCCAATACTCTCCTTCGGTTTTTCGTTCTTTTATAGAATCGTGAATCCAGTAGCGCCGAGTGTTTTTTTTATTTTCTTCTTCTTCCTCATCCAATATTAAAGCAATCATCGCCAGTTGCCTAAAAGTTAATTTTCTGATAGCCATATTTTACAATAAAAAAATTTGGTAGCACTTCAAACGTCCACGCAACACTGTTACGCATGCGAGAATGAAGCGGATTCCTATTGGTTTTGGTGGATGTTGCATACGGGCATCATACGGGGATCATACGGGTTACACACGGGTTGCATACTGGCATCATACGGGATGTATACGGGCACAGAACGCCGTCAATCCGTTCAGTGGGCAAAGTAGACCGTATCGTGTCGCTTTTCGTGCCTGATACGCTCCTAGCACGGTCATGGTATGATACGGTGTAGTGGGTAGAGACCTTTAATCTTCAATGTTGCAGTGGACAGACAATTTAAATCTCGTTATTATTATGACATTTGTTCTCTCCATTCTAGAATCGACTGTTTTTTTTATAATTGGGTATTAATTTCTTTGAGCCGTGGTGGCCGATTAGTTAGTTGCCTACCACAAAAAGATTGCGAGTTCGAATCCCGATTGCACCAATGAGTTTTGCTGAGCTCACGCACACATTAGTCACACCACAAGCTTTACGGTGAAGGAAAACATCGACATGAAACCTGCATAAGTTTGAGAAAGAATTCAAAGACGTATGTATGGTCGTGGTTATGTAACGGCGATGGTCATGTTGGTACATAAAATATATCCGGTGAAAAGTTGGAATGTTGTTACTACGTACTCACCACTGCCTACCTCTTCGGGTACTCTTATGACTGTGACTGCTTGAAACACTCGATCTTTATAGCTCTACTTAGTAATCCTTTATCAAATTAGTGTAGATATCTCGGTTTTATTGACCATTCTTGATCCTTCAACCTACATAGGTATCATATGACAATATGACAAAACTTGTAATCAAACAGACCGATCTTACCCTACTTTAGTACAATTCCCTATCGTGTACGAATATTCATAAAATGCACTTATTACGAGTCCCGGATCCGAGGACCAGATCCAGGGATCCCAACGTGATTGGCAATCCCGGACCGCGGTATAACGCCGCAATTTTAATACGATCTTTTAGGTGTCGTTTGTGATGTACCTACATACGATGGCGTTATGTGCAATATATTGTAATATCTTAATTTATGGATTTTTTTTTCATGCTGTATAATTAATATGTTAGTATTATTACATAAGATTATATTATATTTCAGTTTAAAAAAATACAATGTACCAATATCCTAATGCCTCCCCACAAGGATGTAGCTTAAGAAGTAAATTAAAATTTTCTCATGTTACTTGGAAAAAATTATGTTAAATCTTATGTGAAAACTTTTCAATCTGTGAAATTATTTTCGACTTTATCCCTTACCATTAAGCGAATAATCATGTTATTCCTATATAACTCATTAATATGTTTTTTAATAAGTTCGATATATTTTTTTTAACTATTCTATCCACAATATATTCCTACGCACGCAATAACATTTAGCGTGTTGGTCGTAGGGTGAGGTGTTCATTTCGACAGATTGATCTCCCGTAATGATATTATTTATCGGCTCAATACGTCTTGTTTGAGCACGTTCATTGGCAAATCATAATACTTTTAAATGAATATTTTAAAGGGATTTTAACAGTCTGACATTTTCAATGGAGGTAAAATTTATTTTAACTATAGATACCATAACTCGTAAGTCTAGAGACAACTGGTACTCTACACTCTCTGCCAACCCTGTGAGGGACTTTTATACTACTAAGATGGTACACAGTCATGGTAAACGGTTACCGTTGCCTATCATCACTTGCAATATCAGTGATATCGCTCGCGCGATTCCGACTATGCAGGTATTTTTTTACACGCTAGAAAAACACTTTTTCTGTACGATAAATATAGTTATGTTTATCAGTCGCTTAGTACCTACGCACACGGTCTAATTGCAATATACGAAATCCGCGCCTGGGTTTTCCCGCGTTTTAGTTCGATTTCATTGGTAGATTTAACTATAATAAAACACGTGTTTCGTTCCGTAGTTTTGGCGTGAAAGAGGAACAAAATATCTTCACAAACTAACGCATTTATAATATAAGTAGGATTCTTGAATACTAAATGAGAACTCACACATTTATAGGTATTATACTTACTGAATTACAATATTGTTCGTGTCAGTGACGCATTAATTTCCCAGCGAACTTACCTGAAACAAAAACAATAAAATAATGAACATTTATATTCACCAATGTAAGACGCAAGTGTAGTGTAGTGTAGTGTAGTGTAGTAACTGTCAGCTGTTCCAACCCTCCATTGAGGGACGGGGGCCACGCAGTCCATTGGAATTCTTTATAGAATGAAGTGGATTTAATATCGGCCGGAATGCCGCATTGAACGATAGTGTCCGAGGACAGGGGACGGTGTCTTAGGGGTGAATAGACGAGGGATTTTAGGTTTGCTACGAAAATGTGGAGATGTATAGAGCATTTAAATTTTACGATTTTTTTTTGACACAAACTAGCATACCTAGATTGTTAGCGGTGACTGTAGTCTATAGGAGAAAGCAAAACCTCTCGACTCGCGTTCTCAACCCATAAGTAACTTACGATCACCCTACATTCAGCACTGCTATGTGAAGTTCGGTAACCTCTCCACAGGAACAGAGCAGTACCTAGAAGTAATGCTATTTGTCTGCAAATCCTGTTTTCTTTTTCTTTCACAGTTTAATGCAGTCAGCCTGATGGTAAGCATATACGTGTAGGCGCTACTCCAGATTTGGGTCGGCAACGCGCGTTGTGTTCGTCCATAGGCGTCCACAGGCAGCAGTAACCGCTTACCATGAGGCGGACCGCATGCTGGTTTGCCACCCATGTGAGAAATTACCACCAGAGGTCCGTTTGTGCACTAGCTCGCTTGAAAGTTTGTAAACATGCTAGTCCTTTTTGCAAATTGGATGAAATTCAGAGGTAGATTATAAGATTAATTAACATGCATAACATGTTTCATTACAGAAAAATTACCTCGGGTACACGGGGCACATATATTATGAGAAGTACACATCATGTTGTAGTTTATAAAACTTGTGGCCAGTTTGCAACACTCGTAGTTGACGCCAATACCCGTGAACTCCGTAACCCTGCGACCCCGGAATTTTATAACACGTCCTACCGTTGGGGTCTTTCGTGATCGAATTTTATTCTACCAACTGCGGACGCTTTATTGGACCAACTTACATGTAGCCATCTCATCCCATTTATGTATTATTTAACGTCCACTCACTGGATTTGCATGGATTCGAATCCAACTTTTCCTTATAGCTCGTCGTGAAATTGACAACCCTTTTCGGACGCAATAATATTTCGGTAATGGCGTTTTAAATTTTTATTGAGTGCGCCAGTAGATGATGGTAAATGTATTAACATTGGGGTAGTAGTTTACGGGGGTTGTGGGGGAGGGCGTCTACAAGAATCGCGAAATATCAGCAAAAGTGTGTAGTAAATGCGTTTGTTATTTCTCCTTGAATGCGCAATTTCAACACAGTAACAAAAAATCTACGGGATTTTTCATTGGGTACTCTAAAACCTCATAACATGTCAGAGAGAGAAGGAGGTGTCAGGTTTTAAAAACATGACAAAAACGTCACGTGTTAGATCGCCGATCCCTTATAGGTAACAGTTGAAACACGACATACCTTTTTGATGTTTTTAGCTTAGTGCTTTTATACAAGAGCTAATCAGCATATTCGGCTACGTAATATTCAATAGCAAAAACAAATCGTAGGGACCGCCGCGTCAAGTGAAACGGCCGAGACAAGACAGACGCCGTGAACACAAGCAATATTGTAGCCGGCCGCAATCTCGTATCAACCGGCGAAATAGCTGGGATACTTATGTAAATCGGACCAGACCGTGCTTATTGTGTATCTAATTTGATTTCTTTTGCAATACTGTGATGGGATTCAACGAATATTGCTCCTACCTGCCGATCTAATATCGTCCCCGGGTCGGGAATACCCGCCGTAGCATTGCGGGGTTAAGAGATCACTGATAGTGGTAGTTTTCTTGCCCGGCTTTTTAAAATATTTATGAGGGCACCACGGTGAGGACTCGTGGTCCTAGAGTAATCCAATTTCGGGTTATGTCTTTGGCAAGTTACTTATTTTGTCTCGAGTTACTTTGGGGGCGAACTACGTTTTTTATAAGTGTTAATTAAGGGATGTTATATTCATAGGGTGTTGAGACTTTTTTGGGGTACAAATTGTGTTATTATTTCGTTCTTTTTAAATAAGGGTATTTTTATTATGGCGTCGATAGAGTTGTATACAGCGTAAGCTAATGTGGCTAACATTTTTTAACTAGAACACATTGACCGGAAGAGGTTAGATTGTATAGACCTGAATGTCTGTTTTTATACCACATGTATGCGGTCCGTCTGATGGTGAGCGGTTGCCGTCTCCTGGACACTTTCAACACCAGGGGTATACCTTGCGCGCTGCCGACCCCACAGGAATATACTTTCTGCTCTCTGGGGGAAACCTCAACTGTCTCAACTCTGCTTCGTCAATCTTAGCTATGATAACTATACTAACTAGATGAGAGTTCAGTTCTCACGTCACACATTACGAAGAGACACTCAAAAGCGAACACTTAATTAACAGCACTTCAGAACAGCTAATGAAGCGCACAATTTGACACATGACCAGCACTAAACCACGAACTAACTAATTGAAGTTAAAAATCCTAAGGTATTTCCGACCGGAGCTAACTAAGTACACGTCAGATTGTCAGAACGGAACTGAACTAAATTCTAACAGGCATAGTAGCTCTTCAGTCTTGCTCGACTAAAAAGGCGACTAAGTGACACGCCAGTTATTGCCTGCCAATTACTGCAACTGAAGTTAAATTCGATATAAATCTAAGTCGTAATCATTTAGGATCGCGGTGGCGTAGTGGCTCGAGTAGTCGCCTGCGACAGAAGGCTTGCCAGCTCGAATTCCGAGTGATACCCCTGGGGTTGCAAGCGTCCATAGGCGGCGGTAATCGCTTACCATCAGGCGGACTGCATGCTTGTTTGCCACCCAAGTGGTATAAAAAAAAAGTTACCAAAGAGTTTTTCTGAACTTAAGTACCGTGATTAGTCACACCACGAGCTTAACGACGAAGGAAAATTCAAGAAGAAATTTGCAGACGTTTGATCATCAAATTCAAAGATGTATGTACTTATATATGATTCGCCATCTGTCGCATGAAGAAACATACATACATACATACATACATATCATCACGCCAGGTCCCTAACGGGGCAGGCAGAGAGCGCCAGTTCTCTCTAGACTTACATACCTCTTTCGCTTCGTCCACATTCATCAGTCTCTTAAATATGCTCGTCGGTTTCGACTACTCTTAACGTTCCCGTCCTTGAGCGTCCGATCGATTTGATCCAGGTAGTTGAAACGTGGCCTTCCTCTGCCTCTTGCACACAATGAAGATACAAAACGATATAAATATATATTATTATGATTTATTTAGATTAAATGAGATGAGCCGTGGTGGCCGAGTGGTTCGAGCAGTTGCCTGCGACGCAAAGGTCGCAAGTTCGAATCCCGACTGTACCAATGAGTTTTTCTGAACTTAAGTACAGTGATTAGTCACACCACGAGCTTTACGGTGAAGGAAAACATCGAGAGGAAACCTGCATACGTCTGAGAAAAATTCAAAGGCGTATGTATAGTCGTGCTTGAGTAACGGCGATGGACTCGCCATCTGTCACGTTGGCACCTAATATACCTCTGGCGGAAAGTGGGTGTGTGGGTATTACCTATACACCTCTGCCTACCCCTTCGGGGACCCTTGTGGGAGGGCGTGAGGATATATTATTATTATTATTATTATTTTATTATTTAGATTAATGCAGCATTTAACGTATTAAAGTATGAGTAAATAAAGGGAACCCTAATTACAGGCCCGTCACCCGGCGGCCGGGCAATATAACTTTGCGAACTTGTTAGTTTTGTGCAACCCCCCGCGCTGGCTAGAATTAACATTGGCACCGACTCAAATTGCAAATAAGTTACAAGTTCGTACGGCGAAAAGTAAAAAAAGTACGGTTTTTATTTGGATCGCTGATTGTGATTTCCGGGGCTTTTAGTGGTACGATATTCTGGCCACGGACTGTGAGGTGGGCACCGCGTTTATTCCAAACAACGAATTGTGTTAACTTCAATACAAATTGTAAAACAAAGTGTTTACATTGAAACTCCATTCTATCAAATGTAACAAAATCTTTAATGAATTATTAAAATACGACACTCAAGGACGGAAAAATCTGGCGAACGTGCAAGACATGAATGTAGGTGAAGCGAAAGAGGAATTAAGTCTAGAGAGAACTGGGTGAGGGACTCGGCGTGATGCTATGCATGTCTGTAACATTAAACTAATTACGCCTCAGACGTGTATATGTAGTACCCACACGTGCAAACGTGACAAGTGGCGAGTCTATCGCCCTTACTCAACTATGACTATAGGTCTTTGAATTTTTTCCTCTCGCTGTTCGTGGTGAGACTAATCACTGTACTTAAGTTCAAAAAAAGAACACCTTGGAATATATGAAATATTGGAGGGTAAAGATATTAATCTTATTGAAAAACCATCAAACTTGCCACGGATCAAGAAAGTAAATAAAATATAAAGCACCACTACATCAAAGTCAGAGCCAGCGGAAGTTGGGCGTCGCTGCGAAGAAATGCATTCCACAAATCAGCTGAATGGCTCGAATGGTCCTGAATGTTCCAGAACGTTCTAGACTTTTCTAAAACAAATCAACACTGTTGTAACTGCGACGTCAACTTAATTAAAACAGCTAAAAGTTTGCGATTTAAAAGCAGTAAACGGCGCCGTTAGAGGTCATAGGCGGTAGCGGGAGCGGTACTATTAACAAAACAAACACGAATAGTTCTGACAAACCGATGAGCTAAACCATTCAAGTAATTAGATAACCTTGTAAATAACTATATATGTACCCACACAAGTGGCTGATAGCAATAGACTTTTTACGTAAGTATTTTTATCGGTATCAATATGTTATGTAGCACTCAGCACACATGCACATACATACATATATATATATATATATATATATATATATATATATATATATATATATATATAATAACATGTATATATATATATAACCAACAAACAAACAAACCAACGTAACATGCCTTTCTTCATGTTCATCATTCTTTCATTCTTCATCATCACACCCTCGGACACGCCAGTTGTTTTGCGAAGCCCTTCATAGCGGTTGCGATTTAAAATCCTTACGCCGCATTTTTAGGAATGCGTGCAAATAAACATATCCTATGTTATATATATTATATATATATGTAGCAAGTAATGCTAATAAATAAAATATATTAATAAATAATATTAAAATATAAAAATTTTAATAAAATAATAATAATATATCTCCACAGATAGATTATTATTATTTTATTGGAAATGGAAATCCATTCTTTCTGAAGCTGTACGGTAGCTTTATGCGTGAAACAGGAACATACATCCCCACATACACTCGCATGTATCATATACTAGCGGTCCGTCCCAGTTTCACACGGGCGGACATAAGATTTTTTTAATAAAGAAAATATAGTCAAAAAGAAAATCAAATTGGTTCAGTAGTTTCGGAGTCTATTCATAACAAACATACAAATATTATCCTCACGCCTTCCCACAAGGGTCCCTAAAGGGGTAGGCAGAGGTGTATAGGTATTACCCACACACCCACTTTCCGCCAGAGGTATATTAGGTGCCAACGTGACAGATGGCGAGTCCATCGCCGTTACTCAAGCACGACTATACATACGCCTTTGAATTTCTTCTCAGACGTATGCAGGTTTCCTCTCGATGTTTTCCTACACCGTAAAGCTCTTGGTGTGACTAATCACTGTAATTAAGTTCAGAAAAACTCATTGGTACAGTCGGGATTCGAACTTGCGACCTTTGCTTCGCAGGTTCGAATCCTCTTTATAATATTAGCAGTATAGATGTAGGATGGTAAGCTGGTAACGGAATAAGTTTGCAAATTCCTGATAGGTGGGTGAGCAAGTTAATAAAGTAATTATAATGACCACATACTGATGACTATATATGTCGTAAAAAGTAACCAAACGTATCAAAGTTCAAGAAATACACATTATAAAAACGATAAATAAACAACTTTAAAACCAATTAAGTCTTAAATTTGGACTTTATTTAATTAATTAACACACTTTGTGTTGAATATTTAAAGTTCAATATCACTAAAGTTTTATGTGCTAATAATAATTGCAAATCATATGTGTTATTACATAGCATCCATAGATGATTAACACATAAAATACTGCGACTGTGGAGTGAACTCCCGTTGAGGTTCTCCCTAGAGAGTACATCGTAGTTCTTCAAGAAGGGTGTGAAAAGATTCCTGCAGGGTCGGCATCGCGCGAGTGATACCCCTGGTGTTGCAATAAAGTACATTAATTTAATAACACTTTGGTACAAATCAAATAACCTAAGTCACTAAGGATGAATATTTAATTAAATTTTGAAACTTGAAACTTTATAATTTATGGCACTTTCATTGTCTTTTCTACCACTTTAGGCTCAAAGCGATCTAATCTAGTACTTTCATTATTCTAGTACTATTATATGTATACATATATTAGTACAATCACATACAGTAGCTTAAAGCATGCTATCTGATTGAGTATTATTTAAAAGTAAACTGTTCGTAAATTTTCCTTAAGAAAATCGCTCCGCTAGTCGCTTCCGCCTACTCTCTCTGTGCCCGCCCTACAGCGCCTGACTGCATCGAACTGTCGAACATAAAGAAATAGTAGCAAAATATGAAAACCAAGAGCTTATTAAACGTTCGAAACTAAAACGAATTACAGTTCACCGGCAGTTGTGAATACTCGTAGTTTTACATGAGGTTAAAACAGACCATATGATTTCTCTGTTTTTGTTGACCAATCTAATGATGTTAAAATATGGAAAGGAACTTAGAATTGCATTCAAAATGAATGATGAATGAATAAATGAAATTAATAACAATCGTCGAATTAATGAATGAAATTAATAACAACCGTCGAATGAATGAATGAAATGAATAACAACTAAATAGGTGTACACGCTAGATAATATTTTTGGATGTTATACAAGCTGTGCCCCTTGGCTTCACCCTTGTAAGAATATATACATATACATATACATATCATCACGCCAAGTCCCTAACGGGGTAGGCAGAGAGTATAGAGCGCCAGTTCTATTTATATATCAAAGAATATTAGTTCAGCAGAGCCGTGGTGGCCGAGTGGTTCGGGCAGTTGCCTGCGACGCAAAGGTCGCAAGTTCGAATCCCGACTGTACCAATGAGTTTTTTCTGAACTTAAGTACAGTGATTAGTCACACTACGAGCTTCACGGTGAAGGAAAACATCGAGAGGAAACCTGCATACGTCTGAGAAGAAATTCAAAGGCGTATGTATAGTCGTGCTTGAGTAACGGCGATGGACTCGCCATCTGTCATGTTAGCACCAAATATACCTCTGGCGGAAAGTGGGTGTGTGGGTATTACCCATACACCTCTGCCTACCCCTTCGGGGCCCCTTGTGGGAAGGCGTGAGGATATATTATTATTATTTTAGTTCAGCTAGTAATCTATCTCCGCGCCAATTCCGTTCAGCCGTTTTTGCATGGTTATATTAAACAAAGCCTCACAAGCATGTATGTATGTATATCCTCACGCCTTCCTTCAAGGTCCCCGAAGAGGTAGGCAGATGTGTATAGGTAGTACCCACACACCCACTTTCCACCAGAGATATTAGGTGCCAACGTAATAGATGGGTCCTCACAAACATTCACATTTATAATCTAAGTATATATAGCCACAGCAAGAACAGGAATGAAATTAAGACCACTAACTAGTAAACCGTACGAAGGTTCAAAGAAACACGTTTGCACTTTATCGGTGCAGTAACGTGACGTCCATCGATTGTGGGTGTCATCCGCCCAACACGCAGCACCCGCGACACCCACCGGGTGGGAGAAGGCTTTAAAACTGAGGCGGCGTCTCCGCAGGAGCAATACGTCCCGCGATTACGTGGCCGGCTGACTGCATACGTCAGTGTAGTGCTGACTGACGGGGGAACTAAGCCTGTTTACATACTATGTATAGTTTATTCGTGTGAAACAATTGGCTAGGATAATCTATAATATAGATTGTAAATATTCTTTATTATATTACATTTATTACCAACTTATAAAAAAACCCATTAATTATTAATGTCAGTTTTATTAATGTATAACTTTATCTTATTAAGCAGATTTCTATGCGAAAAAAATCAAAACAAGGAATTGATTTTATTTTTATTACCTTCAATTCATTGTGTCCTATCCTGGCACCTTCTATAAATAAAGCCACTATACTAGACTCAATAGAACACCTTTCCCAGCTCGTTGGCCCGTGGGAGGGTGCCAAGAGGGCTAGCATTACTACGAGCGACATGAGACCTCTTTGCGCAGCGGTTCAGGGTCAGGGTCCCATTGCCCCATGGTCTCAACCGGGGGCACGACTTGGATAAATTGGCCACACTTATTAAACACGTTCATTTCATTTCCTTATCCTATTATTCACAAGTAACTCTCAAGCAAACAACATGTCCTGCAGACGACACTCCCACAAACTGCAAAATCTTAATTTTGCCGCAGACAAAATTAATTACTTAACACGTTGACTAATTACATTTCGCTTCACCGTGGAATGCATCCCTGACTTTCGGTTAAAAACCGACTAATTTAAAACTAAGAAAAGTATTATGAACTAGATATATAGACGAATAAGTAAAGTTAAATTATACATTTTAAATTATATTGTATATTTCCACGCCTTCCCACATAGGTCTCGAATCATCTGTGGGTACTAAATACCTTCCACCCCGGAAGGTATTTAGTACCCACAGATGGCGAGTCCAGTGAGTGGTTCATGTAGTCGCATGCAATGTAAGGTAAAGTGTATAAGGCGAGTGTGAATGAAAGTGTTGGAAGGGGTAGACCTAGGCGGACGTTTCTAGACCAAATTAGGGACGTCTTGAAAAAAGGCCAGGTCAGGAGTACCCTAAACCGAAGAGCATGTATGAAGAGAATAATGAAAGTGGACGAAGCGAAAGAAG